>VZSZ01003314.1:261122-284376 GCA_013398815.1 Ibidorhyncha struthersii | reverse complement strand
GGGGGCGCAGCCGCGGGCCCCGTCGTGGCGGCTCCCGGCCTCCCCCCGCCTCCCGCTGCCCCGGGCCGTGCCCCGCGGGACCGGCGGCGGGGGCGGGCGGCAGCCCCGCTCCCCTCCCTCCCGTCCCAGGCACGCAAAAGTTGTCCAAGGCTGTCGTGTTCCCTTGTCTCTGGGAGCCCATGTAGGGCGCTTTAATTGCCACATTTTCAAACCGAGGTAGTGGTGGGGATGTCTTAGTAATTACCTTAATGAGATAACACCTTTCCTTCCCTGAACCTACTCATTATCACGCTTCTTGTTCAAATTCCAACTACAAAGAGCTATACTTGTAAAAAAAAAAAAAAAAAAGTGGGGGGGAGAGATCTGAAATTTGTTGGAGGTCTCATCCCCTTAAAACAAGCACCTTGCATGGATCTTTAGTGTACAAAGAGAGAACTGTACCTGGTTCTGGGAAAGGTTAGCTAGAAGTAAACTAAACATCTGGGGTACCCCTTAATTATTCTTGGTTGGCTTCTTTAGCTTGACCTGTAGGGATGCGAGGGTGTCAAAGTGATGAATTTTAAGATGTTGGGCTGTGAAGACGTGCAGCTGCAAGACTGATGGATTTAGGAAGGGAATGGTAACAAGGTTAGCTGCATGTGAAGTGTGAATTGAGATTTTTGCAAAGAGACTGTGATTGCAGATGGGCATAATGTTGTACCCTCGCATGAAATCTTGCTATTATTGTATAATGGTCAGACAGAGTGTGAAATGACTTATTACTTTACTTTTATTCTTTAATGAAGTTGGGTAGGGAAGGAGAACTACCAGGAAATCGATAGTGGTGGTGCACAGAAACTATATGACAGGTGCTGATACATTAAATATTTATTTCACTTTTTGTTCCTTCCCCCCCGCCCCCAGTTTTCTGCTATTTCAGAGTGCAAACAAAAATACAACTAGTGGGTCTAGGCAGTGAAGAAGATGTGCAGAATGAGAGTGGTATTTTCTTTGCCATCCTCGCTTTCTGCAGTGTATGTGAAGTGGGCGTTTCTGTGTGGCAGTGCAGCGTATACATCTTCTACGTAAAATATTAGACAGAGATACTTAGATCCGGGTGGTGTGCACATGGTTTCTAGGTAGGTTGTCAGCTGTTCAATGTGTATCTCTTTCTAGACCTTGATGCAGGCATGCAGTGATTTGTACACTGTTACAACCCCAGGTAAATTCAAGTAGCCTTTTCTCCAGCTTGACATGCATATGCAAATACCTCTCACTTCCTTCCATACCAGGCACAGGTGTCCACATGGGCGGTATCATTCTAAAAACATGCAGGACAATGTCTGCCTCTAACTTTTGCACAGCAGCGTGTGGGTACCTCTGCGCATCGAGGGTGGGTGGGCAGCTCAGCTGACATCTTATCACCGATTTCACATGTGGTCAGGGTAAAACACCTGTTACCAGAATTTATGATTCAATTGTGCAGCTGTACCAGTCTTTATGAATATGCAGTGAAGAAAAAGAACTGGAGCTGCTCCCTCAGGATGCTGTCCTAAAAAAGAAGATTCCCAAGGTGACTAACCTCAAGACGTCACTGCTGAGAACAGTTTGGCAAATCCTGGACTTACTGAGTTGTCTCTCTCTCGGAGAGCAGCTTCATCTCCCTCTTTGAATACACACAGTAGAAGTGCAGCTCCTCGTATGCCTTCCCCTCTGGAAGGATACAGCTCGTGGCTTGAAGAGCTTTCTGAGCCAGCACCTCTCCTGCAGTGCCCTCCCCAGGCCTTGTCCCCAGAGCCAGCACAACCCTTTGCTGAGAGCCTGTCTGTGAGGTTTTGCCCTGTATTTTCTGTGGAGTCTGGCGCTGTTACGTTTTAATCTGAGGTCAGGAAGAACAAGTAATGTGAAGCAAGCTTGGGAATAATTGCCTACCTCTTCTGCATTAGCATACAGGGAAATAATGATGGCAGGATTGTGTGAAACAGGGAACACATCTGAGGCCTCATCTTTGTCCTTACAATAGTCTTTCAGATTTCCTTTTCATATTCTTGCTTCAGTGTCTGAACAAGCACAACATTTTGGGCTCGAACCCTGTTTCCACTGAGTAACACCCTGTTGTAGGGTTGTCTCTCTCCTCTGGCAGATGAAAAGGTCTCTGTGATATGTACAGGTTTGTTTAAAGCAGGATACTGACCCAGTGCAACACTGCCCATGTGAGTGGCAAAAGTGCACCGAGGGGCGCAAGAGGTCCCTCGTGACACAAAAGGGCATGGAGTAGCTCCCTGTCAGATTTATACCGTGATAGACTAGCAGGCTTGTTGTAACTTTAAATACTTTGTTTTCACTGTGTGAAGATCTAACAAGAAGGATTCCTGAAAGTTTTAAGGGCTGCCTGGTAAAAGTGATGATTCGGTGCTTGAGTGCGTAGAAAGACGGGATGCCACGGCAGACACTCTGCTACTCCTGCGCCACAAAAGAAATGAGCAGCTTCCCTCGAACTGCTCTGAAGCAGGACAGAGCAATTTGGAAAATGAAGACTGTTTTGGGGATTTGCCACTAGTAATTTGGCTGGATCATGTGGGTTCAAGTACCATCACTGTTCCTGTATTAAAACAGTGTAGTTTTTCTGCTTTAAAAGTTGTGAAATAAGGCTGGATTAATATTTCATCAGAAGCATAGAGGGGTCTATGGGAAAAAGCGGCAAAGCATGTGTCTGCAACAGAGCCCCAGTATAGGCACTGACAGCTCCAACCCATATTACTTCAAATAAACTTAATAGATCAACGAGGTTTTCTGCCTAAAACAGAGGGTGCAAGGTAAGCATGCTGGCAACTTTTTATTTATTTCACACTCTAGCAGTCTTTTGGTTTTTTTTCTTCCTTTTTTCCCTTTCTCCTTTCCCTCTTTCCTGCCTTCTCTCTTCACCCCACCGTTTTGCTGAGCGCTCGGCAGCATGCCCTGAGAAGACTGCTCACCTTTCCTGGTGGCTGGTGGTGGCCATGGGCAGCTTGCCTTAACCAGCATGCTGGTGTGTGGCTTGGGTAAGGCAGCACAAAGTGTGTGCAGCAAAGCTGTGCCTCTTCCATGGAGACTAAGCTCATTACAGTACAGTATTCTAAAACATGCTTAACCTCTCCAGTCTTGGGTGTTGTATCCCAAATCTACTGCAGAGCATGGACACCCCAATTAGCACTTACAATGCACTGTTGACATTTCTCTGGGCCAGCCCAACAGGAATAATTAGATGTGATATCTAACATAAAGTCATTTTTTTTGTCCCAGCAGAGGGTACACTGCAGAATGAAAGCAACATCTATTGCAACAGCACTTGCCCAGATTTGGCTCTTACATATAGTGTTATGTCTGTGGTGTAACTCAGCTGGCTTCTCCAGGCATACGCTGACCATGCCCTGCCTGGCTGCCGGCAGAGCCTGACCCACTGGGATTAGTGCTGGGGCTGGATCTCTGGGATGGGCTGTACGAGAAAGATGTCTTACACCGCACAGCCCCGGGAAAGCTGCTGTATCGCAGCACCCTGTAGGAACCTTTCTGTTAGGAGGTGCAGCGTCTGTGGAAACACTTGCTCAGCTTAGGATCTCATGTTTGAAATGCCGGCTGGTGACTGGCGAGGCCGGTCTCACCATAGCTTCAAACCCCCATGCCGCTCCACAGCAGCAGAAAGTCGAGCACGCTCGGTTAAGGACTGGGCAAAGCGTTACTGACCGAACACCATTCTCAGCAGCCGTTTGCACAACAGCAGTGGTAGGGTTGTGTTGTCATAAAGCTCATGCCAGCAAGCCAAAAAGCCTATGGAAAAACACATGTGACGGTAAATAGGAAAGAGCTCTCTGCTGCAATGCAGCAGGCTGTCCTCTGACACCGCTAATTACAGCAACACATTGAAAATGTAAGTGTATGTAGTGAGCATTCCTACTTAGAAAGTGCCGTTGCATTTGGTTTTGCTACCATTTCTTGCCTACTTTCATGCACTGCAAACTGGAACTTGGAAAGGACTTGCCAGAGTGAAGAGGATATAAAAATGATAATTTTTCATGTAATAGAGATCACATAGAGATTTCCTTTGTAGTTCACAGCATTTCCATTCCAAGATGCTTGGAGAATTAAAGCATACAAATAGAGAAAATCTGCAAAGTGTTGTCAGGTATTATTTATGTATTATTATTTTTGTTGGAAAAGACATGTAAATATAAAGAATTAGAAAACAGAGCTACTAAAATAAATTATAATGGAACCCACAATAAATCTAACATGAGAATAAAAGTATAATGAGAACACATTTTCTTCAGCATAAATACAAATCCTGTCTGCATGCTAAAGCCCTATTAATTGGGTACTTACTACAGGAATAAATCTTTAAATGTGTAAAAAAAAATTCTTTCTGCTCTGTGATGAAATATAAATATCACCAGATTTATTAAAGAAAAAATTCTGCTAAACGACTACTTCTCTTACATACTAATTTATGCTTATGCTACATCTGAAAGAACTCACCCTGACGTGAATATCAGCTAAACGAAGGAAGCTGTAAAAGGAAAAGATTTAATGTGCATCATGAGAAGTTGCTTATATCGGGCGCGGCAGGTTTCAATGAAGTTTTATATTATAAAACAGAGGAAAGGTGATAGTCTCTTAAGAGACATAATACTTATCCCATGAGTGATATAATAGTTCATAATTCACCAGAGAACAAGGCTCAAGTGAGTCATATATATTTTATGGCACAATTGGGATTAATACCGTACTTCAGAGAGGCGTGCATAACCTATTCTATTCATATGAAGAGGTGGTTTAAAATTCACCCTTTTCTCCTACCCTTTTGCATCAACCTACAAGAGAGGGACGTGAAAAAAAAAGGTGAGGACACTGGGTGAAAAACAGACAAGATGTTGAGGTACTGCTACAGCGTCGCCGTTTGCCAGGAACTGCCCTGGTGCTGGCAATTGGAAATGCCGATTTTCCAACAACAGCTGCCCAGAGCCCCAGAGGAAGAGGTTAGTCCTGAGCGGGTACACTGTAGGGCTTTTTTATAGGCTGACCTTGATGTTTTGGTGGGAATGCAGGAGATGCTGACTTGCAGCCACCATGGTGGAATTCAGTTGCCCCAAATTCCTTCTGCAATATCGCTGTGTCGCCATCATCCTTAGTGGGATGCGTTTGTCGGGATGCGGTGTAGGGGAAGAGGGGCATCCTGGGTGAGTGCTCGCCTTGCTTTTGCCTGTCATGAAATATGAAACTTTGGGGTATCTGCTCCTTTTCTATACCCCACAAATGGGATGTTTAAAGACAATAGATGTGATGTTATAGTCGTGTCTCAGGGAAATCCCATGTTTCACTCTGGTGAAGGCTTATTGTATTCTTTTGTATGGTTTCCTGAAATGTGGCCTAAAGCAGAAATTTAAAACATGAACTTGTTGCCTTCCTAAGGAAAAGTGTCTCCTAAATCATGTATGAACAGTGGAGACAGCTTAATTCACCTCATCAGCAAAATCACTGGGAAAACCAAAAGCTGCTGAAGGTCTAGAGGCAGCGTGTGGCAGTTTGGGGCATTTCTTCGTGTGGGCTGGGGGATGCTGGTGGAGGCCAAGGCATCACTGGGAACTGAGCTGCCTGTGCCCCTGAGAGCTCCTGGCGTTTCTGACAAACCCTCTGTCATGCTCCTCCCCTGTCAAGGGCCATCACTGGTCAGAATCTCACCCATCAGCTGTTGAGATAAACCAGCCTGGATTTACAGGGAAACCAATTTTATCCTCCCTGTTCTTGAAGAGGTGGTTTTGGGGCAGAGGGAGATAAGATGACAGGATGGAGCACCTAAGTGCTGGAAGGAAGGATGTCATCTGAGGCAGCTTTGCACAGATGCATAGGGAGGTTTGGCTGGAGAAGGGTTTGCACTCAGCAGCCTCCCGAGGAGCTGAGGAGCCCTGGTCTAGTTGGGAGATCGAGCCAGGCCCGCAGAGCACGCTGCGCTGGCAGGCTGCGCTCTGCACGCCAGGGCCAAACGAGCTCAAACAGGGGGCCCCTCCACCTCCAGGGACCCACCACCCTGCACAGAAAGCTGGGGCTCCGTATGTGGGGCTTCACGTTTGGGTTTGTCTAGGTCTGTCTCTTGTGGTTTTAGGCTACTGGTTGCCCGTACCGACCAGGCTCCCCATCATGGGATGGACTATGCAAGCAGCATACTTGCTCCCGAGGCAGCCTGGGAGCTCGTACACTCCCCGGGGCTGGTGGCGAGGCTGGACCCAGTGGTGGGGAGGGCTGGAAAGCTGCAGCAGCACCTCTGGGACATGGGAGAGCTAGCTGAGGGCTGGCTGAGGGGATGTGAGCCTCCTCCACTGGCTTCTCTTTGAGGCTTTTTTCCCTTCTTCATACAATAAAGGGCTTGAGATTGAGCCCAGGCTCCCCGGGACTGCATTTTTAAATTCTTTTGTTCTGTAGAGGCCATAGCAGAAGCTGTAATACCTGGGCAGAAGGTGTTGCCTGCCTTGTTAAAAGGACCATGGTGAACAAGCGGCTCCTGCTTCTCACCACCTCTGGGGAGGAGCGCCGGCACCCAACAAGTTGGGGTTACCCTTGGCAGTGTAGCCTTCCCTTGCTCTCGAGTTGGGCAGTTTGCGCAGATGTACAGATCAGGAAGATCGATAGTTAAATCTACTGCTTTTTGATGGGGGCTCGAAGGTCTCATTGCCTCTTTTATTGCTCTCACTTTTACATAAAATAACTGACTCAACCATATAAGTATTGGCATCTTTCAGGCATCTCTTTCTTTGCTAGCTCTCCTGGCAAAGTGCAGGGAGTTTGTGAGCTTTTTTAAACTAGCCTGGAGGGGCTGATTCACTAGAATTTGAATCTCTGGTGAAAAGCTCGCAGTAGCTCTTAAGAGGAACTTAAAAAATATTTCTTTCATGATCCTGCACACAAATAATGGTAAATAATGTTTCGAAGGGCTATCTTTGTTTGAGCTACCAGTATTGGAGAGATATCTTTTGTTATCAACAACAACTATATATATAATAATGATATGCTTAAATGATACACAACCACCATTTTCCGAGTACTCTTAGCAGAAAGCATTTTATACCACATGGTTGTTTTATTGTGCATATTACTTGTGATTGTTACAAACCCTTGCCAATGAATGACAAATTTACATACACATCATGTCAGCCGGCAATATTTTGCAGCCTTAATTGCTTTAGCTTCAGGCATTCTGTGTCAAAATAGAGTGTTTTACGTCCTGCAAGTTGCTCTGTTTCTTCGCAACAGTTAAATTATTCTGTAATTTGCCTGTTTTCCCTCTAATGCATTGTCCATTAAGTCATTTAATAATTTATGGTATAAAATGTATGATGCAACCTTAAACAGTGTTTAAAACTATCTTGAGGTGTTCCAGTTGTTATGGCAGAAAAAACAAAAAATCTTAAAATGCATTTGTTTAAAACATTTTTCTAATAGCTTTTTGCCTGCTGTAAGGACAAATTTGTCTGTATTTATCTGGCCAAGTTTGGCTGGTGAAGTCCAAGGCTGCAATTCCTAAGCAGAACAGCCAGCGTGGAGAAGAGACGCAGGGGGATGAGGTGTCAGCCGACCCTGCTGGGGCAGGAGCCAACTTTGGAGCCGACGCCGCAAATACTTCTGTACACTCACCATCCTTTACTCGTGTGGATAGCCTTTAACTGTGAAACAGCCCCTGTGATAGCAATGTGTGAGCAAAGTCTATAGGACTGGGTTTTCATGTGTTGCAGAAGGCCTTTCATGTTTGCCACCGAGCTCTCAGTGAGAAGACAGGCAACCGGGAGCTGTAATTAAACCCGGAATGAAAAAGCACCCTCTATCCATCCACTTCTACCTTTTCACCGCTCTCATCTGCTGTGTGCTTATTGTGCAGTCTCTGAGCGCTATGTGCTAGAACAAAAATTAATGTCCAAACCACGCAGCCATCCAAAACCAATACAAATGCAGAGTATTCTGTTAGATGAAAGTCTGGTCTGGAGATGGTTGTACTGCTTGATGCCTGGGTGGCCAATGATCGCCTTTTGGTTAGTTCCTTTTAGGAAAGCTCTCAGGACAGACAGCATGGAGCAGTTGGCACGGTTCATCTTGTGAATCAGGGATGGAGGAGCTGGAAGTGATTTCCAGGTGCATATGTAGGAAGGCTTGCAGATTGAAGGTGGTTTAACCAAATACTTAAGGAATTTTATTGCAGAAAAGGGAACTCTTCCCGAGCGCAGAGAGGACAAGGACATCTAGTGCTTGCTGCCTCCCAGCTCCAGTTGATGCTCAGAGTGGCTCTGAGCCCCCCTGAACTTCTAGGTTGGAAAATAGAGGCACCACCCACATTTCCTCCACTGAGGAGAGCCAATCAGGCCTCATTTAGCATATTTGCATATGCAATGAGTGGTACAGATACATCTCTTGGGTTGAGGGACAGTTATGATCCCTTTTACCAACTATGCACTTTGTGGGGGAAAATTAATCTGACAGAGGTTTTTAGCTACCTCTGACAGACTTCCTTGCTGTGCTGCTGCAAACACAGCTTAAGAGCCTCAAGAGTTACAAGGCTTTGGTACAGCCGTGCTTGTACCAGCTCACTAGCAGCGTGTCTCTGTTTCTTCTACTGTTTTCTCTCTTGTAAGCCTTTCTGTTCCAGGATCATTCTCTCCTGATACATCAGTTTCCTTAAGCAAAACCAAACATCTTGTAATCAAAAGGATGTGGGACATACGATACGTACACAGACAGAAGGACTACTCACCCGTGAATCATGTGTGCTCAGTTCTTTGGGTACAACCCAACATTTGCCAAGAATAACTGTGAAGGGAGGGGGTCTAGTTCAGTGAGACAGTGTTGGTGGAAGCAGCTTCGGTGGGGTCCTCTCCTGGGCTGTACACAGCCCCTTGAGTCTGCGGGCCACCCAGATGATTGCTCACCCATGACCTGGCGGGTGGCTGCATTTCATACATGTGCTCAAAAGCAAAGACAGCGATGGGGAAGTGAATAAGCAGAGTTGCTGCCTTCCACTAGCTACTGCACATCTTTGTCATACCTTCCTCTCTGCTTCAGTGGTTATTGTCCCGTTGGGAAGTGGACTCACCCCCTTGTGAGAAATTATGAAAGTTGATTGCCAGAAAATGGTCAACAGGTAGAGAAATACGCTGTCTGCAGTGTCCAGGACTGTTTTTTTTTCTGGATTGGCTTACACCACAGGGCTGAAAGGCTAATGTAAGCAGAAGCCCAGACCTGCTCCATGGTGAGCATTTGAGATGCCTGGTTTGTCTCTCCATGTTGAATGGGAGATGGGTGGACGTTACAGCTTTACCTGGCCACTGTGCACTATTTCTAGTGGCTTCGTACTCTACTCATAAGATCTCAGTCAGAGATTGTTGCGTATCAGCTTCTGTTTTCTGTGATCTGTGGTGCTGAAAGGGTGTCTCTGAGCAAGAGGTGCTGGTGACTGGCTGGCTGGTGCTCTCTCCATGCCTCTCTGTCTTCAGACCATGCCTCTTCTGAGGGTTTTAATCTCTGTTCCTGACAGATGTCTCTGCATCTGCCTATTCCGTTCCTGTGAGAGCCAGACCTGATTTGGTAGTTTATTCAACTTACAAACTTCCCCAAGGCCAGGAAACTGCGGAGCCACGTAGGTATAAACTCGGCTTAACAATTCCTAATGAGAAATCCCTGACGGGCGGTGCTTCTGAGAAAGCACTTTGCACAATTAGGGCTGCACACCCCATTTGCTGAGGGAGCGGAAGGAGAAATTTGCTGATTTGCCAGTGAGGCTCTTCCCGTTTTCACATTTTGGTTTCTGTCTTTCCCACCCCTGAAGTTCCCAATTTGGCTTGAATGCATTTTGAATTATAAGAAATATCCTGATACTCACACCCCATGAATGAGGGCAGAAGGCAGGGGGCAATTCCTGGCTATGTTCCTGTACCGAATTTAATTTTTCATTGATAATTAGACTCTCAAAGCCACCTGATATTTTTGACCAGCGGGAAACAAAGGCCCACTGATTGACTCCAGGGATAGATGCAAGCAGCCCCCACTGTGCTTGCACAGCAGCTTCACAAAGACTCAAAACAAGAGCTGTGGCAAATTGGCTCATCCTGCAAGTTTCGACTGGCCCATTGTGTACAAGTAGTAAATTGAGAGCTGATATTTCTGAGAATTATTTATTAGCAAAGCCTGGTGTCTCACTCCCCTCGTAGTTATCCTTTGCAAACAGCTTTTTACCAGTTTGGATGAGCAATCTACAGCACTTCATTATTTTTCTTTTATTCGGGTAATTATTAAAAGGCAGCCGAGCTCTGTTCAGACTGGCAGCGGACTGCATCTGTACCCAGCTGGGCTGATACCTTAACAGTTAGGCATTATGTGTTTAATTGTATAAAAAGATAATGGGATGCATTCACAGGAATTTATTGCAATGCAAACAATAAAAGATTATTATTTTGAGATTCATTTCTGGTGCTTTTTGTGTTGTTAAAATTCTAAATAAAGGTGTCATGGTGACAGTTTCTAGTGGAGTGACCAGTTGTAAGCATTTAATACAAAAAAGGTGTGAAAATACTAGGCTGAGACCAGTTAGCAGAAATCAGAGTTATACATGCTGAGACCTGCAGTGTTAAACCAAATCGGAGTACGTTGTGGAGGGGGATTGATAACTCTTATTGTTTGATTTCTTTTCTTTCATTTTTTTAAATAAAACCAACAGGACGATGTACAGGAAGATTTAATGACGGACGTTTCAGTAGCTATATTTTCCCCAGCAACACTTTTCTTAGGTAAGTTGAAAACAGAGTGCCGCTGCTGCTACTGGGTTCATGTGAAATAGGAAAAAAAAGCTCCTTGCCCACATTGTAGCAATTCTGTGTGAAGAGTAAAACAACTATTAAGCTTTTGCAACAAGATCCCCTAAACATCAAATAATGTCTGTGCTGGTGAGGTTTTGCTTCGCTGGAATCAGGGTCTTTTTTGGGTGTGGGGTGAGAACATGCTTGTCCTGGTGTACATTCTGGACATGTTAACAGACATGAGGACGACATTGGTACTGACGAACCTCTTGCAGAACACGGTTGCCTCCTTCCTCCAGGGGAATCTTAGCTGTGGAGCACTGATGTACTCAAAGGGTCTTCTCTGGGTGGGAGACACTGCATGAGCTTTTCCTCTTGTGTTTATTTGAACTGGGTGTGGGGGATAGGGCTAGATCAGGAAGTGGAGGACCTGCAAAGCCTTATCTTACTAATCCCGGGAGAAGGTAGGCAGCGGGCAAATGTGCAGCCCGGACAGACTGAGGCTGTGGAGGCAATGTCCACCCAAGGGTGGTGCTCCTGGCCTCGCCCTATCAATGCACTCGGAAGTCAAGCAGGGATAACTCCTTCTCCAGGGTCCTTGAGCTGTGAAGGTCCCCTTTGGAGAGAACAAAGAAGTCTGTCCTGGCCACTTCTCCATGTGCCGACCTGTGCAGAGTCCTGCTGATGTGAGGAGGCAGAGCCGAGGCACCACCAACGTGTCCCCCAGCCTGCCGCTGCACAGACACTCCTGTGCTTGCCCCCCGCCCCCCTCCCCGTGCTCAGCACGCACATCGCTGCGCTTGATGTGTTGGAGAGACTTGGAGATTTGGAGTGACATCCTCACTTGGTTGAAAATTTGTGGCTGCTGCTGAAAAGCATCCCCAAATTAGAGTCCGCATCTTCAACTTGTGGAAATATTTATCTTATTTTTCAGCCTGCCATATTAGCAACAGTTTGCCTGGAGTTGTTTCCTGTAATTTCACCAGGGAGATGAAATAAACCCTTACTAGGTCACTCTAGAGGTGGTAAGAGGTAGAGACCTGACAATACCAGCTCCTGAGGCTGAGGTTACCAAACTGGGCTTGTGGCCTTCAGGGTGGTGGGAATGAATGTTCACCACAGGCATGTTGCCGCTCTCCTGCAACCAGAAGGTAAATTTAGGTTATCCTTATGGGGCCTCGTGCAGTGCTTGTGCTGAGATGGCTGTGTGACACATGATAGTGAGACCACACAGGTACTGCGACTGCCGTCCCCCAGCTGCATTGTTTTATCCTTTCAGCCTTGGACAAAACAACACAATTATGGGAACTAAAGCTGCTGTCTTTGATGATGAGAAATTCTTTTGCAGCCTTGATTTTGAATACATTTGAACATGTTGCCTACAAGATGTAGACAGAAATGAGCTGTGCATTTAACTGGAGCAGTTGTGTATTCTGTTGGTGTCACTCAAGCAAAGTGAAGCTCGGCGAGCTATAAATGCATCTATTTAATAGTGGAAAAGAAGTACCTCATCCTGATAGAGTTTTTCCAATCCTGTGATTTGCTTGCACTGAGGTTAAGCTGGATCCTGGGCAAGCTGAGGCATTCAAGATTTAGCCTGTACTGGGGCAGTGCTATGGTTTTTCTCCAGGACAAGGAAATGTGGATCCACAATCTTCCTCCTAGACTGGCCTGTGTTTCTGGTAAAGAAAGGAATTAGGTCTACACAGGGCTTAAGACCAGTTCAAAGTAACTCTGCAGAGATTAATTCTTTGAGGACAATTAATGGCAAAATATACAGGGCATATGGGCCATGACTGTCGTTTGCTGAATATATTCAACCTCCTCAAAGTGGAAAACTGCCCTGATTTGACAGTGTAAAGAAATAACACAAAAATGGACGGACAGTTGTGGTCCAGTTGTCAGAGAGACTCGAAATTAATATTGAACATTTGAATCGGAGTGAGGTGAAATATCTCAGGCACATAATCTGCTCATTAAAAATGCCAGTTTCTGATGATTGAAACTGAAATCTTCAAATGGTTTCAGATAGACAAAAATAGACAAAATAAAATGATAACACAGCTTTTGGATTTTTTTTTTAAAGTTCTTATTTTTTAAATCTAAGGTCATGCTTTGACATCAAATGTGGCTAAATACAACTAAGCCACTCATCAGCACAAAGTATTATTTATTTTTTCTTGTTATGACACCCAAATACCTTTTTTTTAGTTGTCAGCTCAAAATGAAAGGTTATTTTTCTAGTTTAGCTACCGAACTGAGGATTCAATTATTTGCGTACCTCTGGTTGTAAGACATTCTAATATTTATCTTTCTGCTGCTGCTGGAGACACAAAAATTATCTGCTGCTCTGGTAGGGAAACAGAATTTAAAAAATTGAACATGCAGGTCCATTATTTCCGTTTCACAATAATTATGCAGCATGTTAAACAATGTATACTTCCATCTAATGCAAAGCTCGCTACCTGGAAATACACAATTACCATAATACCTCTCTGGTTAGACATACGGTGAGACTATGATTATGCAGAGTGTAGGGAGAACTTTATGTACAAAATTATTCTTGAGAAGAAGAAGGGGGGAAAAAAAAATCCAAAGTAAAAAGCTAAGCCAGCACATTATCTAATTCTCAATGTAAAATAATGCAGAAGTGCGGAAGATGAACATCTGATTTGTCACATCTGATACGCTAATGTTTTATCCAAAAGGAAGAACACATTGTAACATGCTCATTCATCTGCATAAACACCACCTGGCCCTTTACAGGCACCTACTCAAGTAACAAAAGTTAATGGCAGCCCATTTGTAGCCATTTCACTGGTAGAGATGGAAAGGGTTGGGTTTTTTTCTTTTTAAAGTAATGTATTTACATGACTGTTTGTTGAGGAACAGCTTCCCTCAGCGTTTGTTTCTGAAACCTCATTCTCAGCCACTGTAAATTAAAGTAATTTTAAAGAAATGTTAGAAAATAATACTTAAAGCCTATATGGAACATGCTCACACACACACACACATAATGCACATCTAAACATGTGAACGCACACACAGTTTTTAATCCCTGGCCATCCGCTGCTGTGGAGGCACATCAGAGGACTGTAACGCAAATCTATCTTTACCCAAAAGTGCTGCTCTGGTCATGATCTTAATAGCAGCTAGATATGGTTTCTAATGTATGGCTGGGGATGAAACAGATTTGTTGCTTGTTTTTTTTTTTTAACTGGAGCATCGTGGTGGCATGCTTCAGTAAACATGCCTTTGTGCTACATTACACATATGTGTATATCATCACTTTGCTTTCAGACTAAAATAAAACCTGGACACCCAATTCACTAAAATGCTGCGTACCAGCTCTGCCGCCTTCACAGCAAATTTAGGCGGGAAGGTGTGAAAGCCAAAATAAGTAGGTGAATTATGCATCTATGAAAAGGTTTTGGTATTTATTTTATTTTATTTTATTTTTTCTGTGTGAAGTGGCTTGGTCTGGCTGA
Organism: Ibidorhyncha struthersii; assembly: GCA_013398815.1. NCBI lineage: Eukaryota > Metazoa > Chordata > Aves > Charadriiformes > Charadriidae > Ibidorhyncha > Ibidorhyncha struthersii. Next base: position 270,101 of record VZSZ01003314.1, on the reverse strand, counting down.
GCTTCACTGGCACTGGTATTAGGAGAAGTCCTGCAGGAGGAGAAGCAGGACCTGGGCTGGCCCTGCTCTGGGTGGGGTGGGATTGGGCCAGGTGATCTCCAGCAGCATTTTCCAGCCCAAATCATCCTCCAGGTCTGTGTGCAGCCTCCCTGTGGGCTCATTGGCTGAAGAAGCCTCTTGCCCAGCTCCAGGGCATTGTGGATGGAGGTTGTTTCCATGCATGTGGTGGGCCGACCCAGTATGGGAGCTGGATGCAGCTCCTGACCATGGTAGGCAGGCTGGCCTGAGATGGGAGCTCTGGGGGGAGGAAGGCAGGAGATCCCTGCAACCACTAACTCATTCCAGACCAGGAACTTCAGGCATCTGGAGCCACTGGCTGGTGCATTTGTATGGGTCCATGTGCACATGTAATCTCCCCCAGGTGCTAAGTCAGAGGCTTTGGAGGAGTCTAGGAAAAAGATTTGGAGAGCTGCACCTGCACAGCCCACACCTTGCTGATGTGCTGTTAGAGTAGGACCCTCAAACCAAGGCAGGCTCACATCAGGGCCCTGGGGGCTCCAATAGGTCTTAATGGTCCTGATCAACCCACCTGGGGTTTCCACCCGTACCCTGCCATAGGCCCAGGAGCCCCATTTCAGCTCTCCTCATAGGAAGAGTGTAATACAGAGCTCCCCACTTGTCCCCAGGAGATCTGCTGACTCACAGCTATGTAGAAGGTCTGACGTGACGCTGCGAGGGTTAAACAGTAAGGTTCACCCAGGGTGCCTTGGGTGAGCCAGGTGGATCTAATCAGCAGTCAGTCTGAAATGCTCCTGAGGCAACCTGGTGCCTTCCCTTACTAGCTCAGGGGTTGATGTGATGGGATAGAAATGCACCAGCATGCGATTCTCCTTCCAGGTATGATTGTTCAGTCCCCTTCTGTGGGCAGCCTCCTGTACCTAGGAAGAGCTTGTAGTTCTTGATGATCCTACTCTGGGTGGGTTTTCCAAGGTAATGGCTCTCTGGTACCTTCCTTGTGTTCCTAGGGGGGTGTCATCTGCTCCCCTGACTCAGCCCAGCATTAACAGTAATTTTCTATTCTTTGCCAGTTCTCCCCCCGAACAGGGCTTCTAGGTGAGACTTTTTGTTAACACATGTAAATCTTAAAAGACTCCATATGAATCAATGTAAGTTTTTCATTCAACTATGGGATCTGCGTGTAGCAAGAGAGAGAAGCAGAAGGAAAGAAGAAAGGAGGGAAAGCAAGTGGGTTCAAACCTAGCACTGGGGACCTTGACTCCACTCACCACAAAACTGCCAGGGATGGTTTTCCTCCCTTTACTCGTACAAGTGAGGCTGCCTTTCTCTCACGCACTCTGTCACACTCTTTCTTGTTTGGGAGATGTCTATCTTTAGTCAGTTGCCACTGCTGTAACTTTGTTCAAGTTGTAAGTGGATAATCATCTGAATTCTGTGGGGCCCCTTTGCCAGAGGAGCTTGTGGGGTTACAGCCCCTGTTTGATGAAACCGGGCGTTGTTAAATTAACAAAGGACTGACTGAAGATATGATCCATGGTTTGTGGTAGAAATCCTGTTTTACCAGCAATGGTTTTTAAGGAACTTATAGCAAATATGTAACTTTGTACATTAATGTTCCTGTATTTTATTTTCTGTCAAATAAGACTCTGAATTTATGAATATTGTGGTCTGTGCATGTGTCTTATTGGTAATTTGGACCTTAGCCTGCATGCTTGCTACCCTCGACCTGAGAGATCCCAAATGCGTAGACAACATTTGAACTAATTTCCCCAAATCAGTTTCACTTCTGTGCTCTCTCTGAGCGTGCGTGGGCTCTTGGTCACACACAGAAGCCCTATGAGTAGCAAAGTGAACATTGCCACTGTCATTCTCTCTGCATACCTTGATAGAAAGAAAGGTTATCGCTCAAAGTGCCATTGTACGTGTGCAGAGGGGCATAAGCTGAGTCCAGAGTACATCATAGCTACATGGATATTTGAAATAAAAATCTGCCTGTTAGCCCAGACTGCTGAAGAAAGGAGAATGTCAAGAGAATACTTATCTTTTTTTGCCTGCGAGGGAAAACAGATCTAAGATCAATGGGAGTCCTCAAAGGGAAGTTGAGAGGGTCCCTTTAAGAGTAATCAATGTTCTGTTTTTTTCCAAGGGGTAAATAGTTTTCTGTTTTACCCCCCCGCCATGCCTTTAGCTCTTTCATTGCTTCATTGTTAATGTTATATTCTATCAGTAATTATTATTCCTATTGTAACAAAGTCTCTGCAGCACTTTACAGACGAGCCACGTAGCTGCCCCAGAAAGTCACCTTGCTTGTCTCCGGAGGGGAGGGAGGCAGGCCGCTGTGCTGGCTAGGCGGAGGGCAGGGATGCCGGGGGCTCCTACAGGAGGAGCAAGGCAGGAAGAGTGACTCTGTACTGAGGATAATTTCTTCCTCTTGACGAAGGAGGGGTACTCTGGCCCTACGGAAGCACCTTTGGGAACAGGCAGACAGACAGTCTGCCGCAAAAGCCTGCCAAGCAGAGAGCTAACCAAGCCTGGGAGAAAGAAGGGGGCCTCATCCAGCATGCCCTTTGTGGGCTTTGCCTCCATCAAGGTTTTAAAACAAACATGTCTCTAAGTGCCAGGTACTTGGGGTCTTCAAAGCACATCAGAGTTTCTGTGTTCTCGTGCACCCACATACCTTTTGAAGTCTCCCTCCTCTGGCTGTACTAAAACATGTGGGAACTGACCCACATCCCCCAAGGGCCCCAACTCAAACCTGCGAGGTGCAGCCTCTTCCCAGCGAGCGCAGCTTTCCTTCTCTCTGCAGATCCCAGGCTGTGTGCCACCAAGGCACCCTTCTTTCTCCGCTGTCCATATTACCCACACGCATCTTAATGCATCCGTCTAGGACCTAAAACTGTTTCCCAGCTTCGTAGTTGTAGTCTGACGTGTGACTGCTGCCTGTGCCTGCAATAAGGGTGAAGCAGTCTCAAAACCCAGCTTGTCATGCCGAGCGTGTGGTGGCTCGAGCAGGAGCCGGGTGCCTGGCACAGCCATGGTGGTGACTGAACGAACTTTGAGCCTTGACTAGAAATAAGCAACTTCATTTGTGCTCATTCATGCATGCAGATACAGACGCATGCTTGTGCACAGGGGTTTACAGCAAATCTAAGACTACTACTCTGCTAATGAGTAGACTGCATCCAAGAGTATATAACTCCATTCTGAAGAAGTGTTGCTGAAGTTATCAGCTAACATGGAAAGTGATTGCTTTTTCAAAGGCGGTACTGTTTTTTAACTGCAAATGTGAGCCTGGTTATTATGATTGTTTATACTCCTTGCACATTTGTAAAATTGAAATAGTCTGATCCATGGTGTTAGATCAGAATCCGTCCCACTGATTTCCTCATTTGAATTTGTTTGTTAAGGAATATGAAATGTCATACACGGGGACAAAACCCATGGCCGAGCTCTTTCCCGGTTCTGCTCCTCAGAGATGAAACGGAAGGAATTCACAAGCAGCTCTACAGCCTGCTAGTGAAAATAGACTATTATGCACAGTCAGTCATACGTGCTTCTCTTCTGGGTTTAAGTGGATTAAATAAGGTGTTATTTAGAAGGAAATAATGTTTTTGAAATTACTGGAACTTAGAGAAAGCTCTTTCTTTACAGTCCTGTCTACAAGCTTCCATCAAAAAATGCTGATGGCTTGTTATGTTTCAGCTGGTATAACTGCTGTCTTTTTGGAACAAAGGAGCAATTAGAAATCATTTGTTATAAAAGCCTCTTTCCTTCTGTTATAAGAGCCTTTGTCTTTTGCTGACCCTTTTGAAAGTCGCAGTTTTGCAAAAAAACCTTGAGAGAAGGAGGCTTTCTTGTCTTTAATCTAAGAGCAAAGTAAGAGCCTAAGTAACTGTCTATGGTCCCACTTTAATCAAGTTAATGCAGCCTGCTAGACTACAGGCTTTGCTTAGTACAAAGAGACACTCAGATGTAAGCTCATGAGTGGATACTTTCACAGGGCATTCGACTGAAAACCAGCTCTATGAGATAAGAGATCAGGTCCAAGCGGAGTCAATGACATGGCATACAGGAGATTGATAGGGGTTGGGAAGGATGCTGGGGTGTTGTGGAGGAGAGGTGTAGTGGCAAAAGCCAGCTGGGCCCTCTCTCTGGCATAATTTCCTTTATAAGGTGCTTGTGAAAAAGAAGTGCACCATGATGGACCTTTGTTTAGTTCAAAGGTTTTTACCTCTTTATTCTAAAGCCCCATTGTGAATTCACAGGGCTTAAAATATGTATCACTGTCCCTTTCATTTTATCCTTCTGAAAGAAATCAAAGGCAAATAAAAAAAAAGTTTTTTTCCAATGAGCCTAGTCTGTTTGAAATTGTGTGCTGTTTGTACATATGGTCTCTCCATATTGTGTGTTCAGGAGCATCTTTTTGAATTTTGTATACAAGTTGGGTAGACATTATACTTAAAAAAAAAAAAAAAAGTGTGTGTGTGTNCACTCTTCCCCCCCCCCCACTGTAAAATTTGTGGACACTCATTTGACATTTCTCTACCGCAGTCCTTCACCTTCATTTTAATCAGCTCTTATTGTATAAACCAACACCATTTAAACATAAATATATTTCTGCTTCCTGGAATCTTAGCCTAAGCAAGAGAAATAACAAATAAGATTGAATGCATAATAAAATCCGCAGGGTTTATTTCTGCTTCTTTCCACCAATAATAAATACACTAGCACAGCTGCATTACTCCACATCATATGCAAAAGAATTTTGTCATGAACATTACTAATTGTTTGAGGATACCTGGTTTGCTGATGTGGGCATATATTTCATTTAAAGGGGGGGCAGAATCGCTTGCTTTCTTGCTTTCTCTATTTGCAGGGCACTCGGTGCTCTCTGCTGACATATGATATGTAGTTTAAATTCTATCTTTTATCCGCTCAATACATTTAAAGCACAATCTTAGTGATTGACAGTTTTCATGAAAAAAATGAAATGATCTGGTTTTACTGTGAAGACAGCATAATCTGTTAACAGAGCAAAAATATTGGTGACACTACAGTGTTTCCAAAGGAAATATTTTGTGCATCATCCTGGGATGTGAATCAAAACAATCATGACAGGTGAATGAAAAGAAGAAAATTAAGATATAGCTACAAACAAAAGCAGCATTAATAATTCAGGTAAATAAACTTCAGTATACAGAAAGGAAGCACGCTGTCAAGGTGATGGAGAATGTTTCCTGAAGTACAGCACATCTAGGCAGCAGAAAAATATATAGTGGTTTAATGTTTTACATTTCCACAAGGGCTTTTTGTATCCCTAATTTCATTCCCCTTGTTATGCTTTCCCAAGTAATATTATTTAGTGTGGTCCATAAGCTAAACCCAGTTAAATGAGTTTGGGTTTTAGTATGATGAACTTCATTACAAATTTAAGGTACGAAGGATGACCACACTGCAAGGGGGATGGATGTCTCTTTTCATCTTTAATACGCTACAATTTATTGATATTCAGGGGTAATTGGCATGCAACACTGCCTTCTCTGTCTAGATAGCTCCTCTATTCTGGCTCTGGGAGGGACTTGGGTCCTCTACTGGGATCTTTCAGCAACATTTTAATATTCATGGCAATTTATTTTTAATTAGCCATGCATTTGGGCCTGAACTCCACCCAGATGCAGGCAGATTCGCCAGCAGTGCTGGTGTCAGTGTGCTGCGGGGCACCATCCTGGGTTGCTGTCCCCTCTGCCCTGCCGGGCCTTGGGGTACTACGTTCCACCTGCAATGGAGACCCCCACCACCCACAGGATTTCCGGTCCTGCCGATCCAACTGGAGGGAATGGGTTAGCAAGGTCATGCTGCGAGGAAAGGTGTTTGGATGACCTGGCAGACAGCCATGGCTTCCCCTGTCCCGTGGAGGAGAGCAGAGACCTCCCGCCTCCACCCCCCTTCCAGGGAAGTGGGCTTTAGCTGGCGGGAGGTGCCTCTGGTAGGATTCGGCACGTGGGGTTCTCGCTCATGTTTGCCATGAGCCATTTCTGGGCGTGGGAGAGAGAGAAGAGGGAGTGGAAGATGTCAATGTAATTTTTTGACTCCTGTCCGTCTTTCAATCACAGCTTGTGGCAAGTCTTCCTCTGGCAGCTCCATTGCTGTTCCCTCTTAACGCACGTGCTCTTGGAAACCAAACCTGGGTTAATTGAATACTTTAATAACATCTGTGCCTTTAGTAGTAGTTAGTGTTTTCTCCTTATATCCTTTTTTAAGGAAGCAAGTAGTAAAGGCCCAGGTCTCTCCAAGGTTTTAAATGACTGCATATAGTCTTACGAAATGCATTAAATATTACTAAAGTAAGAAAAAAAAGCCAAACCCACAAACTGCAGGAGAAAAACAATTTGTACATACGACTCCAGTGCAAACTCGACTGTTTCAGTGTTTATAAATATTCCTCTGTGGAGAGAAGCGTGTGTATTATAATAATTATGCATTAGTGCCTCATTAGTAGGGGGTAACATCCACGCTGTTTCTTTTTCCTCTAGTGTATTTTTGATAAGTTAACATTTTAAAAATTCTTATTTAGCGTAACCAGGAGAATGCGCATACTTGTGTCTGCATGTCTGTGTGTGAGCATCCCCCATGGGCAGGGAAACGCACCGCGTCCTGCTCATGATCCGTCATGGAGGGAGCTGCCAGGGCTGGGTAAGGAGGAATCCACAGGCCTGTACCACATACAAAATACTGCTGCCGTGACTCACTTTGCTTATCTGGATTTGGGGGGAGGTGGAGGGCTGCCTTCTAGCCTGTAGCGTTAACACCCATGGGTCCCTGTGGGGCAGTGGCAGCCCCCCTGGCTGTGCCGTGGCTCGCGGCCCCTTGCATTTTGGCCAGCAGAAAGCTAGGCATGGTGGGCGACTGGTGGACTGTGGCCATGGCCTTGGTGGCCTTTGCGCATGTCCATATGACAGACTTGGTCTCTGGAGTGACTAATCATCCCATTGCACTATGCCAGCACTGTTGAATAATTTGATGGACGAAATGATCGTATTTTTCTGGATGCTGATTTTTAGTGGCACTTGAGGTATCAAGTGTTTGTGAAGGGAAGGCAGTGGTGCTGTATATGCTTTTATCCATTGCAGCCCTGCAACTTTCACTAATGGCCAGGGAACGATACCTTGACAGACCATTTCATCTTTTTTCACTTTCCTAAACAATAAAAGCTGATTAAATGTCTTTGCAGCTTTGTTTGTGGTGGAGGCTTGTGTCTACGTATGGACCATATTAATCCTGGAGAGTGAGAGAAATCCAAGGTAATGAAGGAATGAAACACTTTTGAGACTTTCTGTACTGTCCCTCCAGCTACCAAAATTATAATTACATTGTAGAAAGGAAATTAGTGCTAACCTGAGAGGAGCAATCCCACTGTAAGTCCTACCCCATTGTTAATTTCCTTCTTGCACTCCGAGTCAAGGTTGCAGTTTATAGAACTGCAGAGCAAGAAGATGCTTAACTAACCCTTTCTGTTTACAGAAAGCAAATTGACTTTGGAGCAAATCGCCTTCTCATTGTTTAGAAAGACAAAATAGTACATCAGGAAAAATATACTAATTGATGGCTTTCTAAATAAAGCATGAGCATAGAGTTATACTAAATTGGTTGTCTTGTGCCTCAAATTAATCTCTTCATTATATGGCACTAGGCTGAGTATTTTGTGTTTCAATCCATCTTTTGGAACAGCGTTTGATTAATCAACTTAATGATGACAGTTTTTAGCTTGTGACAAATGGTATATTTATGCAGGCAATGTTTCAGATGATCCATGCTATTGTAAGCAAAAAGAAAAGAAACATCAATTTAGAAGATTAGATTATTATGCCGTGGTTTATACTCTCTACAGCTTCTCTGATGAAAAAGTGAGGTTTAGATTATAAGTAAGCTGCCACCTAGAACTAATAATATTAAATAAAACTTATGTATAAAATATCTGCCTTCCCCCAGTAAATATTTTGCTTAGGAAATAATGTTAACTGTGTATGCAGTCAAATGGGAACTTAATCAAAATAGAAATCATTGCAGTTGACAATAGATCACAAGTGACTTTGTTTTAGAAAGTTAAAACGTTGTTATCAATACATCCTTAGTTGCACTAGACATAAACTGACTCTTCTTTGCATGGAAATAGAAACTGATTCTATTTGGTAAGGTGAGAAATCTGGCAATGAAACCTGAACATCAACAGATGAGGGGCACCAGCCTCCACCCCGGGGCCTCTGCTGGGAGACACGAATCGCCTTCTCAGATGTGGGTGACAGGGGACATCGTCACTGGTGAGGAAAGATTCCTAAACTGTAACTGCCTCCTTTCACCTGAGCCTAACGTGGAGGAACCCAGCTGCTTCACGAGGAGGAGATTTTGTGGGACTTTTATAATGCTTGATCCACAGTGCGAAAGGGTACGTATTTGTACATAATGCTCCCATCGCCAGTAGGGGCAGAAGCAACTGTATTGTCACAAGCATCTCCCTCGCTGTTTCAGAAAGGGTTTATTCCCATGCAGTTTGTGTTGTCTGCCATACTCAGTATACTCGGTAAGTGACTTGTAATATTTAACAGATTTTTTTTCTCCTGTATTTTACTAGCTAGATGTGAAATGGTAATCTCAAAAAAACTTCCAAAAAGTGAGATACAGGTGTAAGCTTCAAATTCAGTCCGTTGGTCTTAAGCAAATAAATTTTTCCTAACGAGAAAAAATTATACACATTCGTGATACCAAAAAAATTGGTTTTAAAGTCATTAAAGCTCAGGCATCCGACGAATCATCTTTTTAGTTAAGAGGCCATCACTGTTTGAACTCTGTAAATTTAATGACTGGTAAAAGGGCTGCTCTTAAAACTGTCTAAATACTTAAGAGAGATCAGCAGATCAATGAAGACTGGGATATCCACAGGTGGGTGAGAAGTGATGCTACTAA
>VZSZ01003314.1:51122-256122 GCA_013398815.1 Ibidorhyncha struthersii | reverse complement strand
GCTGGGAGGATGCGCTGGGATGTGGGACAGGCCACCGACTGCTCCAGCAGGCTTAGCAGTGAGTTGAAACGAAATACCTTCTGAGCTTTGCTTTCATGTTTTTCTGTTGGGGAGCTGCCTTAGAGACTAAGGATATACCGCACTGGAAGTAATGGGAATAGGAGAAAGGGATTGTAAAATATGGCTGTATCTGGCGGTAAGATCTTGGCCTCTTTCAGCTGCACTAAAGGTGGGATGAACAGTAATTTCAATGTGATTTTTTTAAAAAATTATTTTTTACTCAGGAAATGCTGGAACAAAACTTTTTGCAATTGCCTTCTCAGACCCAGGGAAACAGATCCCTGGACTCACCAGGCAGGTCACAAGGATGAGTAAATATCAAGACTTAGGGTGCAGGAACTAGAACTTGAATTTTCTGATATCAGGAGAAAGGCAGAGAGGCAAACGTTTTAGTCAAGCAGTACTGTGTAGAAGTGGGAGAATATCCTAGTCTATCCTGAAAGTAAAATGTGTTACTGAAAATGGGATCAAATGGTAAGAGTGTGCAGGTACTTTATTGCTGGCCATATTTTAGAGAAGGAGAGAGAGAGAGTGAGAGGGAGAAAGCATCCTTCTGAGAGGATATCATGTAAATAAATCCTGCTGTGAGCAGTACAATCCTTTGTGTCAAGTTGATCGCAAATACTGGTATTCATCTTCAGGGGAGGAGATGATGTATATGACTGAAAACCTGCAACCACAGAGCTTTTATTGTGGAAATTCTGCTTGCTGACCCTCTTCCACTTAGGAGCTGAATTTAACATGTGTTGTATTCCTAAAAGCAGTAGATCAAAGCAGCACTTATTTACTCTGCAGATCCATTTCCTGTATTCCGGTCCTATTTGCTTACTTTAATGGCAGAGTTAAGGTTTTAATATTATTTATTCCTGCTACAGAACCAATACAACTATATGAGAGTAATCAGGGTTTTATTCTGACTAGGGTATTGTTAGTATGAATAGGAAATAAGTTTCAATGGCAAATCTAGTGGCGGCCCTTGGTTATACCTCCTGTATTTCTGCGGCAGGCTTAAGCAGCGTGCAGGTAGAGGGGAGGCCAACAACTGGACCGTTAACTTTTATTACCGGTGCTGAAGCACAAGGCAGGAGGAGCTCAGCCTGATTTGCACGTTCTAAGCTGAGTTTGCAGTGGCTACAACAGGATGTATTTTAAAAGCTTATAAACAGACTTTATTTTATTTGTAAACCACTGAGACTCAATAAACATGGGGCTGCACTGTACTGGTTTACGATGCCACTTTTTGGAGCTGATCCACAATTTAAGAAGAATACTATCTGTAATCTCCAATTTATGTTTTAAAACGGCAGGAAATTGCTGCTCTAAAACCCTGGACCCCAATGTCTCTGTCTGCTGCTGAAACCTGGTGCCACGCAGGGCCAATGCAGCACTGGGGAGCTCTGTGGGTCCCGTGGCTGCCGGGGTACCTGTGCTGCCCTGAGCTTGCAGGCTGCTCTCCCCACTGGTGCCTCCCAGAGCACATTCCCTAGCAACAAATACCTACAAATTCAAAGGTTTAAAGTACTTGGAGTGCCTTGTGCAACCGAGGCGGGAATAGTACCATCCATGGAAATATCACAGCTATATCAAAGATGGCGTTATCTCCAAAGAGATTACCTCCCTCCTGAACAGAGGCTGGAGGAAGTACAGCAGAGCTAACCTGACCATTAATGTGGAGGAAGGTTTGATGCCTTCTTTTTCCTTCTGTTCAGTGAAGAGGAATTTGATCTACAAAAGCTGAAGAAGGTAGAACCAAAGAGGAATACCCCTGGGGGGCTATTTTAACTCGAATCTCAACTAGAACTGAAATGCACGTGCCCTTTGCAGACCATACCTAAACTGTGTTATGGAAGGAGATGTTGCTTTGTACCTTTCCTTGACTTTCAGCCTCTCTGCGGAATAAAATGCTCTCAGGTGCTTACTAGCCATTTACCTCCAACGTATTGTCAAAATTCCAGTCTTTCCTGATGGTTTGCAACGCTTAAGCATACCGATAACAGACCATTATTTTACAGTCATTAAATAATGATGGTACTCTCTGCCAGGTTTGTGCTGGCTATTCTTAGCAAAAGTCAGAGGAATTTTCTGGTAGAGCAACGTTTAAGGTGCAGTGCAGTATCAATAGCAGCTTCAGAGGTAGGTGATTTTCTTTGTGATATCTCAGCCTGTTTTCTTTCCAGGAAAAAAAAAAAGGCAAGAGGGGACCACAAAGTTCAGCAGATCTTCTGGTACTGCAGTTCCTCCCTGTAAATGGATAGGAGATGATTATATTATTTTTTTATATTAATACAAAAGACATTTGATGTTTTATAAAAATGGTTTTAATTCTGAAATGCCAGTGAGCAGCTTAATTCTGTGAGTGCAATAGGAAAAACCCTTCTATTGTCAGGAGGAAATTTGTGTTGCTCTTGTTTAGTCCCTGTTTCTTAGTGATGCTCACAGACAAGGATACAGCCCCTGGGAGTGCACGCACACTCTGAGGTGACGGGAGCATGGAAGGCTGGGGAGGAAGGGCTGCATCGAGAGGTCTGCTCAGGAAGAAAGGAGCGGTGAGCCACATACAACTTTTAGCGAAACAAGAATCAAGAAGCCAGAAAGAATAATTCAGTAAAGATTACCTCAGAAAGTAGTGGCATATGATCTAAGGTCACAACACATTTACTTTTTTCACTTCAGTTTTCTTCTAAAACCATCTTGTACTTGTCTTTTCTTCACATCTGTGTAATGATGTACAGCTACAGGGCTAACTCATTCACATTTTGCTATCTTATTGTCTTCGGCAAATATGTCTGAAGGGGCTGCAGGGCTGAAAAGGACTCCTCAGCGAAAGTCGTTGTGACAAAGTAACATAAATGAGAAGAATCTTGCACACGTGAATGTACTTGGAAGATGCATTGCTTTGGCAAGCTGTAATGCGGCTTCAGCTGCCTGAGCTGACTTGGGAAGCTTTCCATGTTCATTTGCCTCCTGTATTTTCCCTTTTCTTTGAGTTGCCCAAGTTTATTCTCACTTTTGAATTCAGAATGCTTCAGAAGCACCCTGGAGATGCTCTACCTAATTCTTGAGCTTCCAGTCAGTGAGAGAGAAATTGTGCTTGTAGTGTAAATGGAGACTGCTCTCTGCAAAGTACTTTCCCACTTGCATAGCTGTGCTTCAGATCTAAGGCACAGTGGTGGGTGTTCTACTGTAGTCTTCTAAACTTCCTGTCGTAGTCTGTATTTTGTCTAATAGGTTTTTGAAGGAGTGTATTGATTTCATTATAGAATGACAGTGGCCTTTACGTGCTGCTGTACGTTATGTCATATTGTGATAGCCCCACTGAGTCCCCATAGCCCTGACCCCACATCCAGCTTGTGAATCAAGAGCTGCACATTCTAAAACCCTGTATGTTTACTCATAGTGGGTTGGAGGGCTGGAGGGGAGGTCTCTGATGTCTAAATGTTCAGCAGCCTTCTACCATTCGCACTGCTTGAAGGTTCTGTAGTGAAAGCAGAGGTCCGCCTCTGACTCTTCCCTGGGTCATGTGCAAGTGAAATGCAGCTGTGGAGCCCTGCAAGGAGGTGTCAGCATGCACTGGAGGTGCTGGTTTCAGTGTTCAGTCACAGGACCAAGGTGTCTGTTCACAGATGGGTTACATGGAGTTCTTGCCCTGCCCTTGTGTGATTTTAGCACTGCTCAGGGTGAGTAGAAGTCAGCACCTGCATGCTGGTGTCAGTTTGGTTTTTTTCTCATCCTTCCTTCTGTCTGTTCCACCTCCAGGGCTGCTTGTTATCCAAACATCAGCAAAGAGGATGTTACTAATGATGGAGAAACCTTGCTCTTGAGCTGTAACTGTCCATAAACGAAGGCACCACCCCTGTGGATGTTGAAGGAATGTAGGAGCCAGCATGCACCTCCGTGACAGACCATCATCAAGGGCATGCACTCTTCCAGTTTTCTCATTGAAGAGCGCCAAAGATTAGGCTTTTCACCTTACAACATTATGTTTGATAATTTGCAACACTGGAAGCAGAGGGCCCCTATGTCAGAGGCAGGAGGTAAATACATCAGAACCATCGTGGTTTGCAGAGTCTACTGGACACCAGTGTGCACTCGGAAATCTGGTCACAGCAATTCATTGCGGTCTGAAACCAGCATCCTCTTCTGTTTTGGGATGGTCTCAGAGACAGGTTGGTAAATCCCCCAAAATGGTGACTTTCATATGCTGTTCTTGTTACATGTTACTGAATAACACTCCAAACACCCTGAAGGGTACTGCACATGGATTTATTGGTCTCAGTAAAACTATCAGTGTGAAGATGGATTGTCAGCATAATGTACACATGAAGGAAGCTTAGTAATAATTAAGGACTTTCAATTTGAAACAGCACCCTGCAGAGTTTCAAGAGAAACTGGGGACAGTTTCCTCCCCTTCCCCCAGCTAAGAAATATATATCTATATACATATATAGATATGTATACTAAACTAAATGGGAAAGAAATGGAGAACATGTTGAACAAACACATGACCTGTGAGAGAGAATCCATATTCATGACATTAGCTCCGCAATACCAGCTCATCAGCAGGTACTTCAAACTTATTGTTTTCTCCCAGAAATTAAACAATAAGGAGAGAAAATCCACCCTAATTTACTGTGAGCTACTGAGGTTTAAATGTTTGGCACTGTCTTGGATCCTACTAGGTCAGAAATGTTGGCCTGTGGCTGATAGGAACTGAGTACATGGAGGGTTTGATATGGAAAAGACTTGGGCATTTAGTCAGCCAGTTAACAGATATATTAACTACTTTGATTATTGATGAAAAAATACAGCATTAACACAATAATAGGTGTAAGTGCTTTTCAAGTAACAAGGTTTACCATTTTTCTCTCTATTGTGGATCTGCCTAGAAATAACTTTTCCCCAGTTTTTAGGGGTTAGAACTAGTCACTATTCGTTTCCTTGCCTGACTGTAACCAACTCCACCTATTGGTATCACCATAGTCCAAGATAGCAAGTAAACTATTTATTTATGTTGATTCCTCTATGGTACAAAATACATGTTTTGACAATTAATGCGATTATATTTAAAATCCTACAACTAAGGCAGGCTCTTACCCTAGCAATTTTGAGAGTAGTTTAGCACAAGTGAAATACAGTGTGGGACAGTGTGTTTCCACTTCTGCTGAGCTTAGTGCAAATGATCTGGGAATATCAAGGGCTGAATAACTGCTGACAAAACAACTGGAGCTTCTGTTGAAGAGGAACTGGCAAAGTCTGGCATTTCTCAAGGCTAATTTTGTTACCTGACATTCTGCCAAAAAGGAGCTGCGAGTGACTAGGTTAAGGGCTCATTCAATGGCTGTGAAATCAGCATCAAACAAACAGCCACAGGGAGTGCCAGGCCATGTTCAATCCTTTGCCTGGAGTCTCCTAATATTAGGATTACTCTTGACAGACAGAGCAAAGGCTTCCACTGGCCTAGACAAGCAGGATGAGCAACACAAAACTACTCACTACAAAGCACGGGGATAGTGACGCAGTGGCAGAAGCTGCTGGTGAGCCTTAGCTACCTTTAATGCATCTATGTCTTAATTTTCTTTTGTCTGAATCCTTCTTCCTCTCATGAAGAAAAAACAGTTAAGACCTAGTCAGAAGCCTTTTCTGAACCCTGGACAAAACAGCAGAGTCAGCTAATTTAATCTGGCATATAATTATTAAAAATCTGACAACCACATAAACAGAACAAATTTTTCCAACTGCCTATTGGCTTTGTCATTATGGGCTACGGTAAAGAAATTGTTCTACCTAATTGCAACGGCTTTAACTAAAACAGTGATCATAGCAATTTAAAAAGGTTTGTTCTGCAGGTGACCACTTTGCCTGGCGGCCAGGTTCGTTTGATCAGACTTGTTAATTTGAATCACATTCCATAAGAGGATGATGACAAGGCCTCCATAATTGTAAGGATTGTAAATATGCAACTAATACTCCATTCACCATTTATTCAACCAAGCCACCTTCAGGTGGTGAGCTGTGTCTTCAACTGCACATTCACGATTGCTCTATTACTGCTTGTACTCTTTCCAGAAAGATGAGCCTTCACACACTTTCAGCTGTCCATATCCCAGGTGGACCAACTGACATTGTTGAGGATGCTGAGTTACAGGCAGACTGGATCCCAAGGCAAGTAACATCCCATTGAGCAAAAGAATATGTTAGTTATCCAAATGGCTGGGCCATTATTTATAAGAAAACAAAGGCTGGATTGTCATTTGACTGTGCAGACATAGCACCTGTGACTCAGCAATGTAGAAAAAGTTGGATTTACGTCCTTATCTACACTGCACAGGTGAGAAACAATTGCCACACGTGAAGATGTGCCTAGACTAGTTTTCATCTGTGAAGGAGTTGCAATGAGAAGCTCAGAGCTTGATATTTGCTCTGTAGTGGAGGCTTATGGGGTCATGGCTTGCTCAGTATGGGTCGCTGAACAGAAGCTGTCTCAGGAGAACCTGCAGACTGATGTTGTAACATAAACATCACACAAATCGGCATGTGGGTTTTATCTACTTGGAGTAGTGCAGGTATCTCCTTAAGGCCTGACGTGATGAGCTGCACTTGTTACTGGTGATGGTTTCACAGTGGTGACTGGCAATGCTATTTTTTCTGTATGTGTGTGTAACTGTTCAAACTGTACTGATTACTGTTTGATAGAGACAGGGTGTGTTGTTTTCTTATCTGTCCAATTCCCTCCACGGTGATCACTTTATTGGAACAAACAGGCAAAGCATGTGCTTACACACATACTGACTGTCATACAATTGACACCTAAAGTCAGGTCAAGGTATACGTACAAACATACACACATACAAACAGATATACAGAATTCTCTACAGGCTATAGCAATGTATTGGGTTTGTGTGGCAAGGTTTTGGTAGTGGAAGGGCTACAGAGGTGGCTTCTGTGAGAAGCTGCTAGAAGCTTCCCCCATGTCTGACAGAGCCAATTCCAGCCATCTCCAAGATGGACCCACCATCAGCGATGACAGTAGTGGCTCTGGGATAACGCATTTAAGAAGGGGAAAAAATTGCACAAGGGCAACTGCGGCTGGAGAGAGTGGTGAGAACATGTGAGAGAAACAACTCTGCAGACACCAAGGTTAGTGAAGAAGGAGGGGGAGGAGGTGCTCCAGGTGCCGGAGCAGAGGCTTCCCTGCAGCCCATGGTGAAGACCATGGTGAGGCAGGCTGTCCCCCTGCAGCCCGCGGAGGTTAACAGTAGAGCAGATATCCACCTGCAGCCCATGGAGGACCCCATGCTGGAACAGGTGGATGTGCCCAAAGGTGGCTGTGACCCCGTGGGAAGCCCACACTTGAGCAGGCTCCTGGCAGGTCCTGTGGCCCCATGAAGAGAGGAGCCCATGCTGGAGAAAGTTTGCTGGCAGGACTTGTGATCCCATGGGGACCCCACGCTGGAGCAGTCTGTTCCTGAAGGACTCTCTCCTATGAGAAGAACCCCACACTGGAGCAGGGGAAGAATGTAAGGAGTCCTCCCCATGAGAAGGAAGGAGCGGCAGAAACAACATGTAATGGACTGACCACAACTCCCATTCCCCATCCCGCTGTGTTGCTGGCGGTGAGGAGGCAGAGAAATCGTGAGTAAAATTAAGCCCAGGAAGAAGGGAGGGGTGAAGGGATTTTTAAGATTTGGTTTTGTTTCTCATTATCCTACTCTGATTTGGTTGGTAAAAAATTGAACTAATTTTCCCAAGTTGAGTCTGTTTTGCCTGTGATGATAATTGTTGAGTGATCTCCCTATCCTTGACCCACTAGCCTTTCGTTATATTTTCTCCCCCCTGTCCAGCTGAGGAGGGGGAGTGACAGAGAGGATTTGGTGGGCGCCTGGCGTCCAGCCAGGGTCAACCCACCACAAGCAAGCAGGACAATAGTAGTCCTACTCTAGTCTATTTGTCCTCTAGAAGCCAAAATTGAAAAGACTTGAAAATTGAGTAAAGAGTCATGAGGTGATGTTATTTCCTTGGTCCACTAAAGCGAAAAGGAGCTTGTCGTTTTGAGGAGAAAAGACCAAGCAAAGGCGGCAGCTTTGGGGTGATAGCTTGGTCTTTTTCTATTAGCTGAACCTCACTCTGGCTTATGCATTCATAACATTCAGAATTTTCCTTGAAATCTGTGCACACAAAAGAATCTTGTAAGGACAGTGGGAAATAACATATGGATTGAGACACATAATAAATAAGGTTTAATGCATTTATTCTGGATCCATCCATTCCACCTACCCACATACCTAAGGCACATATCACTGTAGTAGCTTAGCATCATGTCTTATCCCTGGCATGTTCATGTTTATGTATTTCTGTTCTGTGAAAAAATGAGGCAAATTACAGTGTTTCTTTACATTCCACAACATTCCACATATGTTGTATGTTATTTATTCATCCATCCTTTTTCCCTCTTACCTCTAAGAAGTATTTCAGATCATCTTGACATCTCATCTGTACACAAAGCTAGAAAATTTTGCATTTCCACCAGTTTTACAACCCAGTGAAAACCATTTATTTATTTATTTATTTATTTATTTATTTTGGTCAGTGCATCATTGCAAATTTCTGTCATGAAAGAAAGTATTTTTGCCCATGCAAGCTGAGTTTTTGCTTCATGAAACCAGTAGCCACTCATATCCCTGTAGAGGCAACCGCGTAGGGCCAAAGGTTAAATTCAGATTTTTCTGTGACAGATCCTGTTATAAAGTTAATTTGCAGAATGATATTACCCAGCCTAGAACGGAGAGTGATCAAAGGGGCAGCAGGAGAACTGACTGAGCAATAGGGACAAGTTCTGAAGTGTAGATAAGTGGGCTGAATAAAGGCTTTGGTGGAGGAGCAAGTGGACAGAGCACTGCCTGCACGCCACTGCTCTGAGGTTCAGCCTCCTCCTCCAGCCTCAGTGCAGAACTGGGGTGGGTCTGTGTTTTGCCACATATGCTTTTTATGATGCAGGAGACAGAAGATGGTTTTAGAGCCCCTGGAAGAGGCACAGTTAAATCAGCGTCTAAGCAACGCTTCTGGTCTTCTACCTTAACGCTTGCTTAGAGACTTCAGCACTGTGTTTCTGAGACAATACAAAGTATAGACAAGGGCTGTCTTTCTCCCACATGTCTCCAAGTTTCCCTGTCTGCCTAAAGAATGTGATTGAAAAACTGATGTCCTTTAAATCGCTTATTTTGGGGGTGATTTTGTGTTCCATCCTGCCTTGCCCTGCCTGGCACACAGAACAAAGTGAATGTCTCCAGCACCAGTTCTAGAAAAGTGTGATGGTTTAGGGGATCTAGGTCAAACTGAACAGACATCAGACTTCTTGAGTACCTGGTACCTAGAGCAGGGTCTTGGTGCACTCTTGTCACAGTCATTCTGGCTGCTCGCCCCACATGCTGTGGCCACAAGATTGATTAAAGGCCACTGAAGTCTGCGGGCAGTTTCAGGGTGCTTTTGGATGAGCTATCAGGCCCCTGGAGAGCAGAACCATGGCCTTGTCCAGCCAGGTACAGGTCAGGTTCTGGGTTGTCTGATAAAGGGAGAAACATCACTGCCCTGAGATGTGAGGAGAGGGGGAGGATGTGAAAGCAATGCTAATTCCTCCTTCTGCCTCTTGTCAGGCAGGTGAGAAACGATATCGAAAAGAACTGCATAAGGGGCTGGAGAGCTTTTAGTTAAAAAAATAATAATAAAAAAAATAGAAAGCGCGACAGATCCAAGCTCTGGGTGTGATGGAGTTGTGGGGAGTTGAAATTTCCTAAGGCAGCTCGTCATTTCAATGGTGAATTGCAGAATCTGATTTTTTAGCGAGGAGGAAGAGGCAGACGGCTCAGCACCGCAGGAAAGCTAGTGCCTTGTCTGATGTCTCACAGTAAGACGCAAGAAAGAGAAGTCTGTGGAGGCTTCTTTTTCAGCTGATTACCGGTGGGCAGACAGGTCGTTTCTAATTAGTACATATCAAATTAAACCAAGTTAACCTCACCAAAGTGGGAGGTATTATATCAGAAAGTAGAAGGTATTATATCAGAAACTGGGCTGTCATTCAGGGCTTTAATG
Organism: Ibidorhyncha struthersii; assembly: GCA_013398815.1. Taxonomy (NCBI): domain Eukaryota; kingdom Metazoa; phylum Chordata; class Aves; order Charadriiformes; family Charadriidae; genus Ibidorhyncha; species Ibidorhyncha struthersii. The sequence continues at coordinate 245,976 of VZSZ01003314.1, read as the reverse complement.
TTCTGGGCCAACTGTAAGGCTCTCCCGTGTTTTGGTATCCTTACCAGACTCTTAAGCACTTTAAAAGAAAATGGGACTTTGCATACAAGTACAAAGAAATGCCCTGACTCTGTGGCCTGCCTCTCTTTGAGGGTAACCCTGCCCAGGGTGGGCTTCCTGGCCCTACGCTTGGCATGGACCGGTCCTGCTAAGTCCCTTTGTGGTGGTGTGCTCCCTGTTTGTGCGTATTGAGAAGTGAGAGGCAAAACACAGTCCTTTGTTCTGTAAGTGTAGGAAGGGCAATCTTTTATTTTGACTCTCCTCCAGTGCTCAGTGTAAGTAGCAGGAGTTGGTAGCTGAGATCACTGCATTTCAGAAGTGAGACCGAAGAATGCTGTGTATCCTTAGTGTACCATATTTCATATTTTTTAATAGTTTAATGTTATGTAAAATTTCACTGATAGAAACTCTTAATAAGGTATTAAAAAAAAGCCTGAAGTAAGATTAGCAATTTACACCTTTAAAAAAATGAACAGTACTCTTGTTGTTTTGATACACAGCTCCATTATCAATTTGCATCTTTAAAGAGGTGTAACCTTTCTCTGGTAACTTCTTCTGCTTTCTTTTAGTTAGCTGAAAAGACTTAGTTTTACTTTGCCTATATTGCACTTCCGTACGCACTGTTAAAGCAAGCCAGTAACAAAACCAGATTTTTAAAGAGCTGGAGAGTGATTCAGCTTATTGTAGCCTAGGCTATCAGAGTTGACTGGTAATCTTGTTGAAGAGTAGCCCTGCAGGTTATTAAAGAAAAAAAAATTAGTTTCTGAGAATATATCAACAGAAATTTCTTCATGCTTGAACAGTCACATACCCATAACCTTCTTATTTATCAAACTGGCTCCAGGGAATAGTACAACCTTCAGCCTGCTATCGTACAATGAACTGTGCCTGTTGGCAGAGCAATCTTGACTGATAATTCCCATCTTCCAGCCTGCCTTACCCTATCTGTTCAAATTGGCTTACTCCAGCTATAGCACCCAAGGAGGCACCTTCTACTACGAGGTCCAGTTGTCAGAGGTCAGTCCGTTTAGAATATTCTGCAGCATCCTGGCATGTCTGGGAGGCCTTAGACTTATGGACCCTGTATACATTTGTTGCAATGTAAATATCATAAACATAGCCATTCTGTTAAACATATGCAAATAATTCCTTTAGCTGGAAGATACTTTAAACCTTTTATGGCAATGGTTTTATTCTCAACTGCGAAACTGAAATCTTTATTTTCTTCCTGTTTCACCCCCTCAAAAACACTTAAAGTAAACTTGTTATCAGACCAAAAACTAGCTATGAACAGCCATTATTCTTATTGTTTTTTCTTCCCCCCAGTTAATAACAATTAACTCATGGATGGAGAGGTTTGCAAATTAGCTCAATTCTCTCTGAGCTACCACACAGGCTACCCGAGGTGTGGTGCAGGTTTCAAGGCACTGTGGCAAGCCACGCATTAACATTATCAGGGAGCCACGCTTGCCCATGTCTCAAGGAGGAGCTGTTCTCTGGCATTAGGGGAAGAAAATGAACCTGAAGATGACAGTCTGGCCTCTCACAGTATAAGTCAAGGTTATGGAGAATAATTTTTGTAAGTCTGGCCCAGACCTTGCTGACATCACAAGGATTTCAACGGCCTTTAAGCTTCATTAGTAAAGTTAATTTTCAGTTTTGAAGATGACTTGTCTCTGAGTTGTTACCAGAAGGTATATGAAGTTTGGCTTCTGCGGGTGGCTGAAATGGGAACCCAAAGACAAGAAAAAGCATTAAACTATTGATCATTGACACTTCAGATTGAGGATTGCATGAGTTTAATCATACATCCTCCCAATTCATACATGGAAGTCATACAAAGTAATATTCAGTAAGACCTATTAACTTGTTTTCTGCTGAACACATAATAATTTGTGTCAAATAACAGGACTTTTGCTCCTTTAAATGTAAAATGCTTAATGCAAACTGAACTACAGAATGGTTGCTGAGTTCTTGTCAAATCTGCTAGCAATTGATTATATGGGGAAAAGCACAGCACATCATCTATCAGCTCTCTGCATGGGGGAATGATTAGTTTCCTTTGATAATTGATAGGGGTATATAAGGTCTCGAAATGAAGCCACTCATCCAGCTTTTAAAGAAAAGAGCAGTCACTCCTGGCTGAACATTGGTATGTGTAGGAAGATCATAAATGTGAATTACAGGGCTACAGCACAAAAATATTTGAAAAACCAAAATCTTGGTCTTGGTCTCAGTTTGATTTATCTTTGTGCTGCAGGCAGGAGAGCTGTCCCCAGTGGCAATGTTCTTTAGTGGCTTACACGACCTCTGCACTGGTGAAAGTGTTGTCCTTGAAATCACCGAGGAATATCTTTATTTTAATTTCAGCTTGAGGTTATCATTACAGTACATTTTAAAGATACGTTTAATTCCCAGTTCATACATGGAAGTCATAAAAATTATTGATTTTTAGCCCAGATCATTAAGAATTTTAACACAGGCTGTGGCTACTCAGATAAAAGAGGTTCTATTAAGAGCTTAACAAAGGTTAATTTTGGTATATAATTAACTCATCAGCTAATGAGCTAAAGACAACTTTATCATTTAATTGCTACATCTGGTAAAAAGTTCAAAGAGGAAAAACAACAGCTTTCAACATCTAAGTGCTTAGAGTAGTAGCTGTGCTTATTCCCTCACCCCAAGGAAGGTTAAAATCCAGCCCCTCCTACAAATCCCTTTTCTTTGTGTTTCCCATTTCTTTTTTCAGTCTGCTTATGGGAACAATTCCTCCACTCTTGGCTTGCTGTATCCATTCTCATAAGTTGCAGGGTAGTATTTAAAATGAAGATGAGTGATGAACTTGTAAGCGAATTTCTGAAAGCATTCAAATCAAGGGGGTGGGTAACAGTCTGGTGGAGGATGATGCTGCCCACTTGCTCCCTCCCTGTGTCATCCTTCAGTCCCCAGGCTTATTCAGTAGCTGCTGGAAGAGCTCCATAGGGGAAAGGGGGAGGCAGTGTTTCAGTCACACAAGAGGAGTAGTCGTGTTTCCAGTTGCTGTTATCAAGTCATATGCTGTATGACAGTCCTCCTCTTGCATAACATGTCAGCCTACCTGGAGACTAGGAATTATATCTAGAAGTTTAGTTAATCTTTGAAGTTAATGGAAAAACACCTAGTGGGGCAGATGCTCAGCTGCTGTAACTTCTACTGGAAGGCATAACAATTCATGCCACCTGAGAATCTGCCTCACTGACTATGGTGGGACCTGCTATCGAGCAGAAGGGTCTCTCAGCGACATCACTGGCTGTCCTCTTCTTTTGGGAGTTTTCTGGGTTTGAGTCACATCTTCCCATCCATTTTCTACACAGCTCACGTGGACTGAACCCAGAGCTGCCTGCGGTGCTGAATGGGGCAGAAGAAAGTCTTTGGTGATGCTTTGGCAGGAGGTGGCATTAGATAAGGCACGGCAAGGAAGGAAAAACTGGGCATAAGTGAAGTGAAAAGCCTCAAATAATGAGAAACAGAGGAGTTGTGGGGCTGAGAGTGTGGGGAAGTGGCAGCTGAGGTCTGTCCTCATGGAAAGGTGAATATTTAAAGGCTGAATGTCGAGCTCACAGTTTGTGATGGGGTTTGAAATTCAGCAGATTTTCTATCCTTATTTCTTACATCTCCTTCACATGATGAGAAACTTTCCTGCAAACAGGCGCCCCGACAATGACAAACCGGATCCTCATTAAAACAAAGAAAGGTTAAGGGGAAAAAATAACCTATTTAAAATGAGGTAACTCACTAGTCTTTGAGCTGTAAATTGACAATAGGATTTATATAAATCCATAATTGTATCTCTTTTACCTGCAGTTAGGCTAGTTAATGATGAAAAAAGTATACAGCCTATCGTGAGGTTTTAATGAGGATTCTTTTTGCAGAGTTAAAAAAATCCACCAAATTAAATTCTGCCAATTTACTCCATTGCAAATTGAGCGCCACCCTGTGCGCAAAAAAATCATCAAGTAGCTTAAATCAGTTACAGCTAAATGTGTAAGTCAGCGTGTGCTTTAGCCTTTAGTCATGAAGAATATATTAGATTTTAAAAATAAATGGCTTTCTGCTGAGTCTTCATTGCAATGGCTTTCTGACTTTTAATTAAATTTTCAGTACTTGTGGGTGCTTCTTCATGTACTTTGTCCACAGAATTCACAGCATCTCTATCATTATATGCAGTGGAAAACCAGATTGGAGATTATTAAGCTTGTTCATTCCTTTGTTATTCACTAGTACAATACCTAGAGAATTTATTTTTTTTCTCTTGTAAGATAAGAGGAAAGCATTTATTCTACAATAATACTCTATAAGAATGAAGCAAGAATGCATAAACTGAACATGATTAGCAGTAGCTGGTAGCTTGTTACATTTTGCTCATTAGACACTTCTGGTCTCTTTCATTGGTGTTAAATGAACTTAATGTAAATTAATAAGTATGGGTTCATGTCATTTGGAAGAGGCTCGAAAGGAAAAGGCAAAGCAGCAGGCGTTGCTGACCTGAGCGACGGAGTGCCGGTGCCTGTGGCTGTTGGAGGGAATGGCCGCTCCTTGTGTAGGATGGCACTAGTGGTTTGAGGGACAGCTTCACACAACCGATTGCTAACTGGGAGGGGGAAAAAGAAGTATAATGTTTGCTGGCTGTTTCCTGCACCTGTGGGACCCTGGTGCCAGCTCTGGGCATGGTTGGAGCTGGCCCTGCAGGGCATGCCTGGCCCCAGCACTGGCTTCCTCATTCTTCCCTGTTTGTGTGAGGCAAGCAGAGGCTGGTGCCCATCTCCCTGGGAGCCGGGGAGCACAACGTGTGTGCTGGCTCACTGCCCTGGGACACCAGGGCCTGTGGGAGCAGCGGCCATGTTGGCTCTGTGGCTGCACAACACCTGGAGGTGCTCCACTCAAAATGGCATACCTTGCCTGGCCTGTGCGCTGCCAGACTTCCCTCCCTGTCCAGCCCTGCTGTGTCTGTGGGCTTTGAGATGAAAAACTTCCCTTAAGAGGAGTCAGAATGTGTAATTTTGAAAAGGGTGACAGTGCAGAGGAGCAGCCCTCTCCCGTTGCTCACCAGGCTGGGACTTAAGCCACCATGTCCTCTCACAGGTGTGGGTGAGGGCAGGCTGGGGCTACCCTGGCACTTCTCCCTCTGCCTCCAGAGCTCCTCACTAGCTGGAAACTGGGGACACCACCCTGCCCTGTCTCGGGCCCCCGTCCCACTTGCTGCGGTGCGCTGCTGCGAGCAGCACGTGGTGCTGTGGGGTGAGGGCATGGCCACGGGCAGGCTGTGTTTTGTTGCCTTCTGCCGAGATTTGTGGGAACCAGAGCAGGGCCCATGTCGCCAGCTCTGCCTGCAGCCACACGTCCGTAGCGGAGCTGCGTGGGTGACAGCCTGAGTAGGACAATTGTCTGTGTGTCTATGAGGGAGATCCAGAGTCATGGAAATGTGACAGGAGGAGGCAAAGCTTTAAGAAATATTCTTGGCTCCCCCCTCTGCCCGTCAGCGCTCATTGAGCGTAACAAAAATGAATGTGGCCGGGCAGTGGTGGACCTATCGTGCACTTAATTTCAAGTGTCTCATCACCAATTATCCCCACGCGTATCTGTTCTCTTTACCTGATGGACTAAGATTGACTCTCAGACCTGGGCTCTCTTCCTTCTCTCTCAGCGTTGCTTCCAGCATGTCATTTTTCCATTTGTCTGCAGATGCCACTTTAAAGGCTACGGCCCGCATTGCTTACTGCTCTGTGTGGCTATTTTGTCTGTAGCTGAGTGTCAGTCCTGGAGGTTAGCATCACCCCCCCCCGCAAGTTCATTTTGTTACAGGAAAGCTAAGAGCCTTTTCCTGGAATTTGGCATAAACCAACCTCTCAGAGAGCTAGGCCTGTATAGAGAAGACTTTAATGGGGACTTCAGGGGAGTGCTGGGGATGGAAAGAGCAATGGACACTTTCTTTTTTAAGTGCAGGAAAATTATAAAATGTTGTCCTTGCAGAGCATTTCTCATTAACCTCTTACAACGTCCACTGGAGCTGGCTGGAAAGCAGGAATTGTGTTGGGGGCAGGAGAAAGGAAATTTGGGAGGTTGGTAAGTTTTTGTTTTGTGTCAAAATGAACAGTGCAATTTTTAGGGGGAAAAAAGAGACACCCAGAACCAGCCCTACCTCCCTCCTCTCTCCCTCCTCTTGCTGTTGGTACTCACTCTGGATGTGGCCAAGCTGCGTTCAAATCCCTTTGTGGCCTATTTCAGAGAGAGTTGTGGGCCAGGGTGTCCCAGGGAGGAGCAGCAAGGTGCCTAGCAGGCTTTTTTTGGGGTATCTCTGTATGGACAAGGGCGTGTTGGGGTTGGAGGGGTTTTGCAGGATGCAAGCCAGTCGCAGGCCATGCGGGCATGCTAATGTAGTGGCCCTGGGGCCCTGTCTGCACCCATCTGTGCTGACATCTGTGGGTCTTTTATCTCTCCTCTTGGAGGTGTTCTGCACCTGGGCTCCAGAGCAAGTTTTCTATAACAAACTTTTCCTTTTGACTCTGTTTTCCAATGAAAGGTGTTTTTTAGTAAGATATCTCAGCCCAGTTCTAGGCAGAGGTTGATGCTCTAAGCCATTAGCGATTAAGCACTTCAAACACAGGGAAACTGCCATTTCTTATGGTTATTGTGGCATTTTGCTGAGACAGGGTTGAGTATCTTTCTGAGGAGATGTTCAGGGAAGGTAAAAGTAGAAGGGAACAAAGACTTAGCCTTAATTTTGGTTCCTGTAGGACAGTTTGTGTGGAAGGTACCGTTACCTCATTTAAGTGCTGCGAGCAAAGTTGCTAGGGACCTTAAACATTCTCCAGCAGATCCATGTGAGCTCTCATTTGTACAAATTCTGGTAAAACAAGTTTTGTGACCTAAATCAGCACCAGCCCAGCACTAAGGATCTGGGTTCTTTATTCGGCAAGGTATCCTCCTTGTCAAAATGCATTTACATAGAGCCCTGCAGCCTATGTGCTAATAGCGCCTCCCCCTGCTTCTGCCTCCTAGTGGGCTGTCTGAAGGAGGCTATACATATGTATTAAGTTATTAAGCAGTAGTATGGGTTCTCACAAGTTCAAACGCAGAGCATGCTGTGCCTATGCTCAAACGTCTCCAGGAGGGCCTGGATTAATAGAAATGCAAATGGAGCATCTGCACAAGGCCATATGATTAGAGCCTTCCCCCTCACACCTCAAAGTCAAAAGCAGAAAAACACTGCATGTGAAATACAACCAAAAAAACCTGGTGATATAATATGCAAAGTCTGTTACCAATTTCAACAGCAGTCAGCAAAACATTGAGCCTCACCCCACTTTAAGCACCACTGGCCCTACCTTCTCAAAGGTAAGTAGTTTAAGCAGTGTTGAATTGCTTGGGCCTTAGAGTCTGTAGTGATGTTTGCCTTTGCCTAGGATTACGGTGAACTTCAGCTCAGCCCTGTCCAGCAGGAAGCAGCTAACCTGAGCAGAAAAGCTCCTATTTCATGCCAACTTACTCTTTCTATACTGATGAGAGGTTTGAATGTGGCACATGCTAGTAAAATCAGTTATTAGTAAAATCAACTAGGGCAGATATGCTCAGTCAAATTCTGCTTTCAGGAACTGGTATTGATGTGAGGCCATAAGTAATCACTCTGAGTCTATTTCCTTCCATCTGACAGTAGAATTCAACTCACTTGACATATATATCCTGCTGTGCCAAGGTTTTACATCCTTCTAGAGATACCCATTCAGCCACAGTGTGGACTAGTGTGGCCTTACCAGATGTTGGTTCCTATTGTCACAGATATGGAATAACCAGAAGGCAGTGAAGCTATCATTTTGTGCCCTTGATCCCAGCCAGATCTGTGAGATGTAATGGGAGAGGGCTAAGTGATGGAAAAAACTTTTCAAATTTTCCCCCATGCAGTGTTATCAGGTTCTTTAGAGATAGTGAACAAGAATGACTCCTCTGTGGAGAGATCTAGGCATTTCTGCAGGAAATACAAACTTGTGCCTACTCAATAGCTGTACATTTGGGTATCTTTTTTTGTCACTTCCTATTGGTCTGTCTTCTCTGGAGACAGATTGTCACAGGTCACTGCAAACCTCCTCTGGCCAGGATCTTCTGAAAGGAATCTCATTCCACCAAGAACTTCACTGGGTAAAGTCTGTAGGGACAGAGGGACAGATGTTCACTGTTACTTGCCTGCTTGCCAAGTTGATTCCAGCTTTGCAGGGGCATTGCAAAAAAAAAAAAAGAGGTGTTCATGGGGAGGCAGCTTACTTTTCTGCTTATGAAACCGACTTTCCATTGGATGTGGATCTGCTCTTGACACATTTCAAAACTGCGTATGGGCAACAAATCTTTCTTATCCTCAAGCCTCACCCTTGCATATCTGTACCATGGATGTATCTATGCAACTCAACATAGTCCTTTACATTTTTGTAAGACTAGATATTGCAAAAACATTTTTTGCTTCTATGCAGTTGTCATATCCGCTTGACCAAGAAGACATCTTGGCTTTGGAAAGGTTTCTTCGTATAAGGTTACAGCTGTGATTCTAAATTTAAGCCACTATTAGTGATTCTGTCAGAATAAGAAATCAGACTGATCTTTCACACTTTGTGGAGGTTTTATCTACTTTATCCTTGACAATGACTCTCCTGACAGTACAGGCTACTCACAGATGCTGATTTACTTACTGTCTCTGTGAATGAGGTAGCAAACTCTTGAGCTCTTCCATGCCCTAGAATAAGGCTCATGAGCAGCTGTTGTTGCCTGTACAGTGGGTCTATTTAATATGTAAAGGGTAAAAACACATGTAGCAATCTGCCTGTGATTTTCTGTATGGAAGTGGGGAAACTAACCTGAACATAATGTAACTTGGGTTGTGAAGGACAGTCCCATATATCTGATTCAAATACCTCTCAGTTATATGAACCTTACAGAGTAGCTGGTGATCATGCTTACTGCTTTGAGTGACTTTAACAGCTGAAATATGAATATTGCCCTACAGACACTGCAGTTATTTCTTCAGAAGCAATTGCCATGTTCTCTGGCTTTTTCTGTACTGCTTGTTATTGTAGTCCATGTTTTGGTCACCTGCCTTGCATTCTGAGAACTCCTTTCCTACATCTGCTGCAGCAAACGTGCTCTTCTAGCTTTCCTTAGAAAACCTGGAGATTTTGTCCTTGTTTGCCATCTTAGGCTTGTGAGCTGGAAAGCAAGCCAGAAAACAGCCACCTGTAAAACAATATCGTCTACCTTTGCTAAACAGCATAAGAAAAGCTGCATTTTTTTTTGTAAGCAACTAAAAAGGGACTCTATTTGTAAGGGAAGTAAAATTTTGTATATGTCTCTACACAGCGTACCTGGAAATGTTAAACCTTGTCTTCCTCTTTGTTTTTAACATTCACAGGGCAAACAAAATATTGAGCTAGAATGAGGAATCAGGTGTGATTCTTCTTTTCAGTGTCAAAATAAGGTGACTGTGAGCTGTAGCTCACCTTACTGGTTTGATAGGTGCTGGCGTCCTGCTTCACAGTTTTCCAGCAGAACAGCAGCGTGACTATATGCAGACCTTGACTTTTCAAAGACTGCCAAATTTATTTGTGTGGTAGTTAATTAACTTTCTTATCTGGTCTCAAACCTTAGAACCAATAGTATGTAAATTCCTAAATAACTGCACACACTAGGCCTGCACAGACCAAGATAGAGGAAGAAATAATAAAACATACATATAAGTCTCTGCTGATTTCTCTACATATTAAAAGCGAGTGATTGCCCAGTAGTAAGCACATTTGTATACATAATTCTTGCATGCCGTTAACAGAGTTGGCCTCTTTCAGCACCATACACAAACCCAAACTATAGCTACAGGAACTTTTTTATTTCTTTTAGTCAGATTACCTTATGGGCGTGTTTGCAGTTCGGTGGAGAAATGAATAAAGCAAATAGTCCCCTCAGTCCCCTCACGTTAGATGAGAATCTGACTTCCAGCATATTATGGGCAGGATCAGCAAAATATCTAATGGGAGAAGGTGGCCATTCCTGTCCAACCAGTTGCTGCAGTCCCACAGTAAAAACAGTAATATATGTCTGGGAACTTGATGCATTTTGGTTACAATTTACATAGTTGATTTAAGTAGAACAGGAGGAGGAATGGAGAAAAAAAAAAGAATTATTTGAGATACAGTACAAGTATGCACTAATTAGAAAGAAAGTAATTTATTATAACCTTTACAAAGTATTTGTATTTGTTCAGGATGTGATTATATTCTGAAATAGTACATCACTTCAGTGTGGACCAGTAGCCGTGTCTGTCTGCTTTGATATCTAAAGCAGTATTTTGCTATATATAATTTATTTTAGGTAATAACAAGTAACTGCCTAGGTGAAACTCTGGGTATTCTGTCACATAGTATGACCTACAGTAAAAAGTTAAAGCATTCAAATAATATTTCAAACAGGAGCTCTGCCTTTCAGTTATCTAGACAAAAAGCCAGTTTACTCCCATGAAGAGGGCAGAGCAGGGTACTTACAGGTGCAGGTGTGACCAAGTAGCATAAGAACTTACTCCTCCTGGTTCACTACTGCCCCTCAGCTGGAGGTTACTGCAGCCTGCAGATCAGATGCCAAACAAATCCTATGAGTGCTCCTGGCCTGTTTCAGGGCAAGGCCAGCCAGGTAAATCTAAATCACATTAAAATGGCTTAGATCACATACAGGTACTCGCAGCACCGTGGCAGCAGCTGAAGCTGAAGCAAGCAGCTGTGTGTTGGCAACCCTTAAGCCGTTTCACCTAGGTCACTGGAGGAGGTCTTGGTTGCACCCTAACCTGGCTTTTGCTGTGTCTTATACCAGAATATAGTTCCTTAAAATCATAGAATCATAGAATCGTTAAGGTTGGAATGGACCTTTAAGATCATTGAGTCCAATCATTAACCTAACCTGAGAAAACCACTTCTAAACCATATCCCCAAGTACCACGTCTACCCTTTTTTTAAAAACCTCCAGGGATGGCGAATCCACCACCTCCCTGGGCAGCCTATTCCAACGCTGGATAACCCTTTCAGTGAAAAAATTTTTCCTAATATCCAACCTAAACCTCCCCTGGCTTAACTTGAACCCATCTCCTCTCGTCCTATCACTTGTCACTAGGGAGAAGAGGTCAGTCCCCATCTCTCTACAATGATGCTCCTACAAAAAATGCTCAGCTCCTGCTTGGTGCAGTGCTTGAGCACTTCAGAGGATGCTGCAGATCCCGATGAGGCACTTGCTTAGGGGAACATTGCTGAGGCGATGCTAGGGCCAGATCTTCCACTGTTGTAAGGCATCTGGGCCCCAGTGAAGCTGGGTGGTTATGCAGGCGTTAGTATGTAGTAGTGCTGCAGATGCATCATTGCTGGCAATGCTGTAAAGGGCGAGCCTGGCTGACGGTCAGATGTCAGGTTAGGTCTTCGGGATGAAAGTTAGATATCTAGCATCTTTTGAGGTGTTTTCCAGCCATGTTTAATGAGGAATGTAGTAAGCCTCTCTGAACGTGGAGCCCTTTGCTGTTTTCATGTCACTTCTCAGAATAGCACAATGCAGTAAATGTTGTTTAGGATAAACATGCTGCAAACAACTGTAACGAATTGCTCTTTCAAGAAGGCTTAATGGTGGGATAGGTAGCCAAGATCTGGAGATAGCTTAAGGAGAAAATGTTCTTCGCATTTTCTCATGTCATTTCATTACTGTGTTTTGGAGCAATGTTTTCAACACAGTCATGACTGAGGCCTTTCCTCATTTGGGTATAATTTTCATGTAAGAAATTAAGCAGCTTCTTGCCAGATCAGAGTCATGATGAATTATGAAGCTTCACTTAGTCCCCTAGATGAATTGGCTTCAGTGCCATTGCTTCACGGGAAGGGTCGTACATGAGGCACAGAGATTAAATAACTTATCCAGGTAATTACAGCAGGTTTTAGTTATGCTGAACTTTAACATTAAATCCTATATGTTTTTATCTCCTGTGTTTACCAATTCACTGTTGGTAGAGTGTTTTTTTTTGGTCTTTACCATTTGGTTACACCACATGGGAGATGTAGTTTAACATTGCCCTATACAAACTGAACAAGGTAGGAAGCAGATTCTAACAAAATCGTGCTTTTATTTCATTGACAGCTTATAGGACAGGCTACAGACAGGCAAAAATAGCTTTACATCAGAGATTCCTGGATACAACGTTCTGCAAAAAGAGCTGTCTCCACACAGCAACTTTGTGACTTTTGTGTTTACTGTGGTTCTCTTTGCAAGTGTTTTTGAGGCCTGCAAGGAAGAGCTCTTAGTTATAGCAAAATCATCCTGTTCAATAGCAGTCACCTCACATAGTACCAGCAAGGCCAGGTTTAGATTTCTAGGGAGCCAGTGAACTGACTCAGTGATATCCTATGGACACTACTACATGTCAGTCCTTCAAAAAATCCTTCTGTTGTTCGCTGGGAATCTCCCAGCCACCACAGTCCTTCTTCTCTCCAAAGTATTATGAGAAACAGTGATCTCTGCGTGTTTGGCTTCTCTTTGAAATGCTACAAGAACACTCTTTCTTGCTGCATTTTCGAGCAATGTAATAGGGTGCATTCGATGGACTCTCAGATCTGAAGGAACAGCAGCTGTTTTTTTGGTTGACTTTTTTTCTTTTAGTTCCCATCTTCTTTTGAAGTGTGCCTAGTCTAGTTTTATAGATAGTGTGCTTCCAGCTGCCACACACAAAATTAAGGTGAGATATAGAAGATGTATATTTTTTGACTACTAAGAACTTCAGGGTTAAAATTATTTTCTACTACATGAATGATACTGTTCTGGGTTTTTTTGTCCTTCCAGTATGGTCTATGTCCCCTCAAACCAGATCAATAAACAACTGGATAGTAGCCCCAGTAGAGATGGCCATCTAATGCAAATGCTGATGAAAGGTTGACCGTACACTGTTATACCTGACAGATGAGCAGGAGGAGGAAAGAAGCAGAATAGTAGCAGCCTGAGAAACAAGCCTAAAAACGCAGAGCACTACTCCTCATCTCCCAGCAGCTTGATTGTTCCAGGTAATACCATGGCAGAAAACTGAGCTGCTGAAATGTTAAAGTGAGTCACTACAGTGAATCAAGAGATGTCCAGAAAGAATTGGAAAGGCCAGGATTAGACCTGTGGATGCTTTTCTGCCTGGAATACAGCTTTTTAAGATGGTGTCAGATGCTAGCAGTCAAGTAATGGCATTGGCAGCACTGTGAAAAATGTTTTGGGCTTTTAATGACCATAATTTGTTACAGGTAATTCAATATATGATGCAAGTGCTACACAGAAATGGATCCTGTGCTGGGCTAAGTTGCCAGAAACAGCAGTCTAAAATCTGTGGAGGGCTAAGTGGAGCATGCTGGGTGCTTGCCACTTTAGATAAACAGACTGGCTGCTTACAGATCTAATAGGCAGATGTGGGGCCCCTGTGTTTGAGAACCTGGACTATCCTTATTCACCTAGCTTCTGGACAGCCTGTTCCTGGAGCAGCTGTGGCTGTCTTAACTCCTATGCTTTACATATATTACATTTCATCTTTTAATCTGCAGCTTTGTACTTGGGTTTTCTTCCACTGTGGACCTGTTTCTGCTTTCCTTAATTCCTCAGTCCATTCTCTCTTTTGTTCCTGTTGTTATTTTGCAGGGCTTTTATTACACTCATTGTAATTCACCTTTCCCACCTTAACCTGACAATAGCCAGGGGTCTGGTTGGTCTTGGTACATCACATACTTGAGTGGGCAGCCTCATCCCTAGAAAGGGCAGCTGACCTTGGCTAGCAAATGTTCATTGCTGTCACTAAACAAAATCCAAGAGTCCATTGTGTCTTCATTTGTAGTTTGAAGAGTCCTTCTAGTCCCACTGGGAAATTCCTTGCAAGATGCCATATAAAGATGTAGAAATATGGGTGGAATTTCAAAGGATGGGTAGATTCAGGGTTATTTACCTGTTTACAGTCTTTGGAGATAGAGGAGCAACCAGAGCGAATGAACCCTAGGTGCCAGGCTTGTATCAACTCCAACTGGTGGCAATGAAAAGGGAAAATAGGTCCTGACTCTAATCACAGCCAGAGGGCTTATATTGAAGACTATTCCAGGGTACTGTGCTGTGGACTCTGGATGTACATTTTGGCCTAATGAGGGAACTTTCAAGACGGAATTTCCATGGAGAAAGAAGAGGTAGTAATTTGTTGCACAAAGTCGAAAAATAAACCATGTTGCACTTCATAAATAGGGTGTTAATGATAGCAATGAAATAATCATTTTCTCCTCATTAAGTAACAAAAAACATGAACTGAAAAATTAACCACTTTGTTTCACACAGCTGGATTAATGGAAAACCAAGTGGGTCTTAACTTCCTCTCACCAATGAAAAATGGCCTGGAGAAACACAGTGCTAATCGAGGCAACGCTGGTGGTAGTAAACAAGTCAATCCTGTATTTATTAGAGCAGTAGAACATGTATAATGCATTGAGTTCTAGTTATCAGCTGAAAGTTGCACAATGCTGGCAAAATAGTCTGTTGTATCTCTACTGGAAGAAGATTGTTTCCATGACAGGAAATCCATATGTCTAGGAGGAGAGGCATTAATTTAGTAGAAGGTGAGAAGAGTGCCACGTGTGGAGCGAGGGGTCTGCTCTTGACTTAACGGCCATTCAATAATTACTTTAAATGCATCACTAATACAGCAAAAGGCCCTGTCAGTCATTCAACATCCTGCCTTTGTAAACTTCTTAATGCTGCTTAGGTTTGACTAGAAGTTCAGAGGAAACCAGGGACAGTATTTAAAAAATGTGAAAAGCAAAAGTAGCATCCAAGGCAAGTCAGATTTTTTGCACAAGAATGTGCAGAGGTTTCAGTGTCTGTGAAGCGAGCATGTTGGAATGGGATTCAACTTGACTGCTGCGATGTACAGTAGGTTTGGTCTAGAGAACAGCATGCCAGATTGGACCTTGAGAAGCCTGCGTTCTAGTCGTTGCTCTCCCTTTGAACTGCTGGATGATCTTTGGCTCAAGTGTGCCTCTTCATAACACATCTACAAGATAGGGATGGTGATAGTGCCTATTGTAAAGTGCTCAGAAAGCTAAAAAGCACCATATGGAAGATATGTAAGGATTGCTAATTTCCTTCTTTATGCTTAAATTGTATTAACCTTGAGTTTACTGGGTTTAACAGTAATAGCCATGATGATCTATTTGGACGGATTTCCTTATCGGGGTGAAGCTTTGTCTTTTCTGCTTTAGAATACCATTTAACTACACTTGACTAATTATGCTGGTATTGAGCAACAGTTTTATACATTCCTAGTTTAATAAAGAATAGATTTACTGCTGGGACAGTTGGAAGGTGGTCAGACAGCCCTAACTTTCTAAGACAGCTAAGCATATAGAACAGTAACTGCTATTCAGAAAGCTTCAGTTCAGGCTCACAGGACTAGTTCAATCTCCTAAAGAGTCAAATGTCTTCCCTGAGGACTCCTTGATTTTGTCTTTGATTTAGTTCAGGCAACAGTCCTTATGGCAATGTGATCTATTGTAACTAATTGCTAGTTGATCATGTTCTTCAGGCTAAGTGCAGATGTCGGTCTTGGCAAAAGTCAAATGGAAGGTATTTTCAGTTTGAATTCAGCTCTGTTTTCAGCAGCTAGCGGTGTCACCATTTTTTTCTTAACAGATCACTTCATGACACACAAGAAATGTGATTCTGCAGAACTGCAAAATCCAGAGAAGATAATGAAAATTCATAAAGAATTGATAAAAAGAAGAGAAAGTATGAAGGATATTCCTGAAGAAGCTGTATCAGTAGGAGAGTTTCTATTACAGGTAACTGGAGTAAGTCCCTCAGGAGTCTTCTGTTTTCATCTATTTATTAAACAACTAAGAGAGTAAGACAAACTATAAATTAATTATACTTGCCAGCGACATAAAGTCAAGGCAGTGGTGAACACAGATAATGCAATTCATAGACAACAGGGGGCCAAATTTTCTCCTTGCTTACACCTGTTCAATCTCACTGAAGTCAATGGGATTGGACAGGTGTAACTGAGGGGAGAATGTAGCCTCAGGCCTTTTCTAGAAAGGGGTGGAGAGCTAGTGAAAGATGCTTAATGTTAATAAATACAAAGTCTTATCCATTAGCCTGAGATGCACAAAAGACAAAGAATGAAGTGAGCAGAGAGATGGGGTGCACAAGGTGCAGCATGGGCACTTTGCATACTGGAGCTCTGGTGATTTCAGGGGATGCTGTGAGAGCTCAGCCCAACCCAAAGCCAGGTGGATTATTTGGTGGCTCAGGGGAGGTGCACCGATGAAGGGGTTTGAGTGTTTAGGTCTGTGTGCACAACCTGCAGGGCAGCTGCAGCATAGCGTATGCCTGTCATGCTATTTATTGGTGACTTAAATATATAGTAGCACTGACTACCTCTTATCAATTAAGAGTGTTGTCTCATAAACAGATTAAGTGCCAGTACCTCTCAGCCCTGTAGTTCTTTCACTCAAACTGTTCATCAGACTCCTCTCTGATGAAAGGTATCCACAGCCTTATGTATTCATTCACAATCTAAATCTCAGGTTACCAAGGTAACAAGCAGGTTAATCAGCTCCACAACACTTTCCTTAATTGAGGGAGAGCACTTCATTCTCCACTTCAGTCAACTAAGTACAATAGCCTTTTTTTATTTGGCTCTCATAGACTGGTTTTGATCCACTTGACTCTGAGACAGTTCCGCTCTCCAACTATAGTGTATGGTACTGTACGCTAACAACAAACGTGATTGAATTGCTGAATTACACAATGTGCTTTCCGACTGTCTTGTGCTACAATGTTCATACATAATTTATATTGGAATTGCATTAGGTTGCGTCCTTTGCATGAGATTGGTTGTCTTGCAGCTTATAGCTCCAGCCCTGTGATGGAGGTGGGGCAGAGCCATCCTGCTCCAGCGTGGCTTTGGGAGAGTGGCCCATGGCTGAAACAGTGCAGGGGTGCGCAGGGGACAGGGAGCCTTTCCTTGGCTCTGTGTGTCTGCCTGAGGTATGTCCCCTGCCTCAGTTCCCCATCAGTAAAAGCAGTTCTCCAACAGTACAAAGGAAGCTAATTTCCTGCAGGTGTATTGCCAGTTTGGATTCAGATTCTTCTTATGTGTGACATGCTCCAAGGCAATTTATGCCACTACCTTATTTTTTCTGGGACCCCTTACCTCTAAAAATTTAAAAGAAAGAAAACACCATGCTCTATCAGGTGCTTTTTGTGAGCATTCAGTGCTTAGCCTGAGGCCCTCCCACCACTAGCATCTCAAAACTCACAGCGTTTCCTACAAGGATTTCAAGTGGTGTGCCATACCTTTTGTATATTGCTTGAATAGGGAAGCATTTAACTGTCACTGAAATGCAGCCACTTCTGCCGTGTAGCATGTATTTGTCATGCACAGAAATAGTGTCCAGCAACTACAGAAAGAAAGTAAACTGCTTGTAACAACTGCAGGGGGATTCAAGTAGGAAGACTGAATTAGAGCTGCAGTATTAATATAAGTAATGCCACTTGTGGCAGGGATTCTGGACTTTTATTTATATACGTGTGGATGAATCTCTGGTTTTATGTCTGTCTCATGAGATGGGAGCCATAATAATACAATGCCCTCTAATGCCAGACTGGAGAGTGAAGCAAGTAGCAAACCTTTGCCCCAGTTCTTAAGTGCAAGGTTTTCATGACCTCCTCAGACACCCCTCCCTATCCACCAATGTAAACCTAAACTCACCGAAAGGCACTCATGTACCCCTAAATTTGAAAAAAAAAAAAAGTAAAGAAGTACTAAGAATTTTAAACCAGCACATTCTTTTAGTGTTTGTCACTGTGAACATGTAAGGTTGATTTGTGATGAGAACACAGTATACAGCTGGCTTCAAATTTTCACCAGTATGGGACTTCTAAATGCCTGCTACTAGCAGTGCCTTTTTATTTATTGTAGTGTGTGCCTCTCTTTAAGTTTGGGAATCATCAAAATAGGGTAGACTCAGCCTTTGTAATGCAACCCTCTAGGAACAATTTTATTCAGCCAAAGTAATACAGAGACCTTGGAGAGGAGAATGGATCTAAAAAGCATAATTTTTTTTAAGAGAAGCCCTCGCACCAACCTTCTGTTCTCTATTATCATTAACAATTTCTGCTAACCCAAGAAGATACAGTGCTTTCTTAAGTACAAGCCAAAGCTCACTCAGCTATGTTAGAAGCAGATTTTTGAATCCCTTAGTTCCTCAAGTCCTTAATACTGCCCATAAATCTTGACAAAATTACTTTTTCAGGCTTCAAACAACGCTTTTTTATGAACTTTTCCAACTGTCACCTTGAGAAATATCTAAATGACCCAAGAACTACTTACATTTTCCACACTGTGTAAACTGAAATTTCACAACTGCCTATAATTTGAAATATTGTATCCCTCCCTCTTGGAAAAAAAAAAAGAAAAACAACCCAAATCCCTCACACAATCATGTTTGCTTTTTCCTCTTGACTGTATATCACATAAAAGTAGCTCCAATGTCTGGGGTCCCGAGTAACCATGACAGAAATCTGTTACTTTTTAAATGACAATGTCTTAAAAGTCTAAAAAAGTAGAGGCTACCCTGCAAATGAGAAAAATGTACATTTTGCTTACCAGAAAGAAAGTACATACTAACTGTAACTTTTGCTGGAGTGGAGAGAGAAAGAGCAGGGACCCCCACCATCAGAAAGCTCCACTGCATTTATGCCCATCCTTCTGGCAAAGAAGAAAAAAACCCATTCGCAGCACCAAACCCCTTTCAGCATCCTGTGCTCACCAGTGTTAAGAAAATGTTATTGCCCTCTCTTCAGCCAGTTTGGTAAACAAAGATGCAAAGTGGCAATCAAGAAAATTATAGTGGTAGTTCAAAGAGAAACAAAAAGCTGTACTGAACCAAGACCGGATGAGTGGGATGTCTAAGAGTAAGACCAATACCATGAGGACAGTTGCACTTGACAAATTACTGGCAGAAAAAGTGAGCCAAAGAGATGTATTTTCTGTTTTTTTTTTTGTTTTTTTTTTTTTTCTCTGATGCTGCCATGATGGTCTTAGTAGAAATGTTTGTCTGATTTTAGTCACTTCAGTATATTTTTTATTCATATATACCTAAAAGAATGCACATCTCTTAAGTTGGAAGAAAATGTTTTTGCTATTCATTTATGTACCATTTTTGACTGCCAACCTTAAAAGATTTTTGAAAAAAGAAGTGCTTGTGGTAGTGAAGCATTCCCAATTAATTTAAAATTAAAAAAGGAAATAGAAAAGAAAATTCTAAAGAAATGCACATGGTGAGTTCAGCACAGAGACTATTCAGAAATTAACCCCAGAAAGTGCTCATTACAAAGCAGCTGAAAGTATTTATGCCTTGTTAATTCAGAGGTTTATTTGTCTCTTTTCTGTATATCCACTTGGAAGTGCCCTTAATATCCATATACTTCTGCAGAGTCTTCCTGTCTTCACAGAGTTCTAATTAAAAATCAAAAGGCACAAAAAGACAAGCCAAACAAGCTGGAAAATTTAATAAAATAGATAATATTTTATATCTTGGTGGTATAAACCAAAAATACAATAATGAGCATCGATGGGACGTGAGATTAATCCCACTTGTGAAAAACACCTCCATAACTCATTCGTGACTAAGGCAGTCTTGAATTATGAGATTTGCAGTTCACTCGTGGGATAAATTACATACTCCTCAGATAACCATTATGTATCTGGCAATGTCTGTATCATTCACAGCTTTGGGTAACAGCAAGAGGCTGTGCTTTCCTATTGCTTTAGCCGACTGTGCTCTTCAAACATTTATTGTACAATGTTTATTGCAGGGGATAAATAATGCATACGAGGGAACAAAATTTACATTATAAGTTGATTAAACCGCTTAACAGTTTTTAGCCACTCTCTAAATAAGGATTTTTAACCAGATTTAATCTATGCAGTGTTTCATGTCCAAAGAGCTAGCATTTAATCTCTGTTTAACTGAAATTTAGTTAGCAATGTTGACACCTCTGCATTTTAACACTGGGATTTCTTTGTGGGACACAATCCCTTTCACTCAACTTAATATCCCATCTTGGTCTCTAAGGGAAAATAATTGAGTTTAGGCTAGTTTTAAATAGCGATAAGGACAGGGAACACAGATGGGTATTTCATTGATTAACACTAACACTGGCCTAAGGCCTTGGTGTCAGGCATTAGATTAGGACATTACGAAGAGAATGACAGAGTTTTGGCACTTTATTCCTCCTCAATAACATTCTTTCACATATTAAGTTTATCCCACCCTAGGTAGCTACTTTATCATGCAGAAGGCCTTAATCCACTGATGTGACTCTATCTGCTTTCACTTTGATGCTGCCTCTGTTTACAAGAGTAATGCAGCCTGTGTAAGACAAAGTACTCGTGACAAGAACAACTGAATAAGGCTTTTAGATGCACAGAGCTCTGACCTAAAAAAAAGAAAAAAATCCTTCAATAAACTTCAAAATACTCTAAACCAAAAGAGAAGGAAAAAAAATCAACAAAAACCAGAGGCTTTTTGAAATGAAGTTATGTTGTTTGCATCATGAAGAAACAGACATGAGTTTTTCATCAAGAAGATTCAACTTTACTGATCTTCTTGTACTGCACTTTATCTTTTCTTCACCTTTGACCTTCCTTTCAGTGTCTCCTCAAGGCATCATGAACGTAAGCCTTGTGGTGTTCTTTTAGAAGTAGGATTGCTGCTATCCCCTCTGGTGAATTTAAGCAGCTGTTGGAGTCAGTGACAAGGTTGGCTACAGATTTGGTATACTGGCTGGGAAAGAGATTATGGGTCAGTCCCCAGTGCTGGGAGACAAAAGATTCAAGCAGTTCAGGATTTTTTGGATATCCGAAAAAGATTTCATGAAATTTGTAAAGATCTAACGGTGTATTGCAGGTTTCATGTGGTCTAAACAGCTTATAGCAAGTAAAACTCTAGGTAGCCAGTAAGCGGTGTTTTCACAGCAATGCTGTTTTGCAGAGGTGTATGAGATCTCGTGTAATATAATTCCACAAAATTGCATCACTGAGGAGAGACTTGCAGGGACTGTGACCATTAGGTGGACTGCCAGTCTTATGAAACTCGAACTGGATTATTTGTGCATTTATTGCTGAAAGCCTAAATTGCTAGTGAGGCTTTTTGTCTGTAGTTAATAGGAGATTTAACAGACCAGTTACTGAGAGCGGCATTTTGGATAACTTTTTAAAAGCTCATTTAAAGAGACACTAGCAAATTTACCTAATTTTTTCCAAATCATGGGAAAATTTTGGAAACTTCTGAAAGACAATAGTGTTACGGGCAGTGAGCCAAAGGTTTTGACCTTGTTGGTTTGAGTCTAATGAAAGCTTTCCTCCTACAAACACAGGCCTATTTAGTTTTGTTTGGAGTGTCACTGTACCAGGATCCTGGCTGATGGTAGGAAAGGAAATTGCCTTCTTTCAAAGTTTCAGACAATTTACAAGAATTATTATTCTGTGAGCATTGTAAGCCTGCTGTGAATGTTGGCAACAAGGAAATGTTATATTTTTATATTTGCACGTAAATGGTCCTATTAAGATTGTTTAAAACTATCCACATGACACTGGGGCAATCTTAAATTGTTCCTGTTTACATGAACTGCAAATCTGGCCTTCAGAGTTCAGACATAAACATTCTTCTCTTTTCACTTAAGCTGGTGCAGACCAGAAGTAACTCCGTGTATGTCAGGGGAGCTGAATGACAACCAGAAAAAAAGATCCTATCTGATGGCTGGGCTTTTTTTTGTATGCACTGAGAAATCACACTGAGATATTTCCCTTTTAGAAGAAAGAGTGAAAATTTATCATGTGACTTTTACACCCCTTTATTTTTATATGGTTGCTCCAATCTGTTTTATAGTTTGGACACTGTATGGACAGTCTGTTTTTCAATTTTCATCACAAATTATGTGAATTCTACTTGAATTCCCCAGCCAAAATCTTTGTTGGAATTATCTCTTTAGAACACTAGGACTATTTTTATAATGATAACAACCTTACTGATTTGTGTTTACAGGGAATGCAAAAGCAGCTTCCAGTTCTACTTTCCAGATCACAACCTGTTTCTTGTACAGCTGCTTCAAAATGTAAAAAAGGTGTTTGTTTTCCCACTTTTCTCAGTGACAGCTTCATGGCAGTTGAGTCTGTCGTAACAGTTCTTGGTGCAGTTCCCTTTGCCTAAATTTCTTTGTAAAATGAGATGTTATTGGCAGTGCCTATGAAAAATGAAGGCTCATAGGACTAAGCCTGAGCCTGACAAAGTATGTCTGGATGCTGGGAAACTTCTTCACTTTGTTTTCTCCTGGCAGCCTAAGCCCAGTTTTCTAAAGATCCTTTCTTGGCAGCCTCTCTAAGCAGAAAGAAGGTATAATGGTAAATCATGGCTTGATTTTGCAGGCATGGACAGAGATTGCCAGCAACCAGCACTTTTATGTTCATTTGCCACCTAATGCAGGATTTCAGCTCAGGTTTCCAGAGGTGAAAGGTGAGCACAAACATCCTATGACCTGCCTGTACCCTCCATAGATACAGAATTTACGTTGGTTTTGATGGGACTTGAGAACATATAAGGTCTTAACGGTTCAAAGGATGGCATTTAAAAAAAAAATAAATCTGTATTTGTTAGTTCAGAACACTGAAGTGATATAAATTTAACTAAGTGTTTACTCCCACCTGTAAGTTTTAAAACCCTCTCTCTTTCAAGCACTTACTTTGCAGCCTGTTTCTCTGTATCGTAGACAAAAACTTTAGGTTGTTTGGAGGAGAACTGGCTGGAGTCGTGAGGCTTTACAATTTTTTATGTGCAGCGATGAACAAGCTGGTTTCAGATTTAGGAACATGGTGTTACTTCAGATCAGGAACACAGAGTTTCTCTAAAGTATTTACCCTTCGGCGCAGGACATCCTGACAGATAGCGTTTTAAATCTTCATGTCTTTGGGTTTTTTTGTTTGAAGAGGAATTATGCCTGTGCAGAAAAATGTAGAACAACATTTCCTTGAGACTTCCTCTCAGTGTATGAGTTTAATGCACATCTGAGACATTGACAGCACTGTAATAACCCACAGTGGTAGTTACCATCCGTCATGTTGCCAAACTATCTCAAGGCACATTTGTCTTTCTCGGGGAGGGAAGAGTATGTCAATGCACAAGGAAATGGAAAGAAAAGCTGTACTTTTAGCCCATCCCTACCACAATAACCACATCTCGTGCTTTTGAACAAACTGTAAAGGTGTTTAGCTCCATATATCCAACATCACGCCCAGAAGGCAATGCAGAGGCTTAGTCACTCTCTACAACGTAGTCCACTGCCAAGGCATCTTCAGTGTAAATCTCATGAACACCAGCAAAATATCACTGTTGTTTGATTCATTGCGTCACTGGTAGCCTTCCCACAAACTCAAAAGTAGCGGGAGACAACAATGAGCTACTGGAGCCTTAGTGGGTCCGGTAATTGCACGGGCAGGCCAAAACCTCCGCAGGTCATCGCCCTGCCGCTAGATGTGCCTGCTGCACTCTTAAGCAGGCTGCTCCTGTCCTAGCCCCTGCTCCCGGGCAGGGGGCAAAACAGGTGGTGAGCCTCGAAAACACATGCTACTCTTGTGAAATATGCTTGTGTGTTTTCTACCTTTGAAAGAAACATGGTGTGTATGTGACTGGAGGCCAGGGCACCAGCATGGCAAGGCCTGGTGGGAAAATGGACCAGGAAAATGATGTACCCGGGCAGAAAAGAACTAAAAAACTGCACGCTTAATTAGATAAAATCTGCACGTAGGCAAGCTGGTGAAAATAAGTATTAATGCTGAAGCACCGCAATAATTTGTTGTTTTTACTTTTTAAGCATTCCAGTTTCTGGAGATAAATAAGGAAAGTGTCTGACTGTGAGCGTCAGATTGGGGGTGTGTTGCTCAGAGTCAATTCCTGTGTTACTATTGCGGTGCAATTCCCACTATCACTGGTATCAAATACTCTCTCAAGCATCTGATTTTACTCTCAAAAAGTGAGATGATCACTTTGGGGAAGCTTCAGTGTTTATCGTGTGCAGACTGCAAAAAAATACGAGTATCCAACACATAACACTTCCTTGATAAAATCTGACTATGTTAGAATGGATTTAATCTTAAATGCTGACTTTTATCTAATTCAAGCCACCTCCTAAGATGACTGTGTGTGTGAACATAATCTAGACAATAATGCAAAGGCAGTTTAAATAAAACCGAAAGTCTTGAAACCCCAACTCAGAATTAAAACTCTCAGAAATCTTGTCTAATGTGTTGTTTATGCTGCCTGCCCCCATTCTTTGAAAAATGCAGGCTAGCCAAAAGTTTTTGATCCTTCTGCTATTAACAGATGGTATATGTAGCTAAGGATAAGCTGGGACTATCACTTGGGCCACAAGCAAAGGGGTGAGGGATGCTCCCCTGTGGGTACCCTTAAAAGGCCATAAGCTTGAGTAGCAAAAATGAAAAGGTCTAGTGCTGGTGTTAATTACGCAGAAACCACACAGAAAGTGCTCGCTGTCACAGAGTTGAGAGGTTGTGCATCCCTTCCACAGATAAAAGGCATGGTATGAAAACATTTTGCAGAGGACAATGAAGTGAAGATTAGCATAATCTTTTGCAGTATCCTCAGTAAGCTATCCATGAGTGAGCTGCTTTTTTCTCATTCCTTTTGCTCTAATGTCTGGATTTAAGGAATGGCGATGTAAGAATAGGCTTTGTCCTTGAAGCCTGACAGTTGTGTTTTCCCGCCTTCATGTGATCATCCTTGTTGCTAGTGTACTGTTCTTCTGGTAATCAGACAATGGAAGGAAAATGAAGTGTCAGTTCATTGACAGAACCTTATCCTGGCTATGTTTTTTCTTAATCCAGACTCATCAGTGCTCTCACACTCTCTGTATTTCCTCATTTCTTCTGAATCAATAGGGCAAAATCTCTTCTGTAATTGTTTGAGATGAAAGTAAAAGCAAATAACGCAGGAAAAATCCCCAAAATGGCTCCATGGAGCCTAAAAGCAACATAATTGTATAATTCCTCTCTGCTTGGGAGGAGAGCGTCTGTGGTGGATGCCTGTTTAGCATGGTAAATTGAGCATGCTTTCATATGCACCTCAGCAAAAATGGCTCTTTAGTTGCATGTCCTCTGGAGCACAATGTTTAGTTTTAGCATGGAGCATGGAGGCTTAGCCATATTCATGCTGCTGTTTAACGTGACTATCTCTAGGGTTGACGCAGTGGCTAATACTCAAGTTTGTTAGCCACTTTGATCCTGAGCGCCCTGTTTTAAGTCTTGCTACTACTGGTTAAGCTAGCGCTTTGTTACCGCAGGGATAACTGGAGGATTCAGAATGTTGGGAGGCACTATCCCCAAGATCAAAATATAAAAATAGGTCTGAGGTCAGGGAACTGTATAGACCCCCAGAAGCTTTTCAGTTTTACAGCTGGAGATAGTCTCTTAAGTATATATAAATCGTCATTAGGATTCTGACAAAGAAGTGCACGATGGGATTGCTGCAGGGCAGGCTCTTTGAATCTTATTCCTGATAAAAACCACTTCTGGCTGGCTGACAGGAGACAAGGCAAGTTCAAGGAAGGCATTAAAAACATCTTAAATCTATTGATGGCAGCAGAAGTGTTGGGATGAATAGTTTGGGATTAGGATGAAGACTTCTGAGTGCAGTCAGGGCAGAGAATTTGGGGCCAGCTGGCAATTCTGAGGGAAAATATGTCTCTGAATATGGTCAGATTCAAATAATAATTCACAGGATCACTGTGAAACTTTCTGAGAGGGAATAGTTGATTATTTTTTTCTTTTCTTTTTTTTTCCCCCTAGAAGAAAAGCCTCTGTCTGATTGAAATATCACTCTAGCAGGAGGCAGGCTACCTATCAAAGAATCCCCTAGCAAAAGCACTGGCAGGGCAGCAGGCGCTGGCTGCAGCGTGAGGGCAGGAACAGGTTTCAGGGCGGTGATGCGTCCCTTTGCCCTACCAGGAGCAGCTGCAGCCAGGCTTGTCACCAGGGACTCCCCACAGCTCCTCCTCTTTAGCAGAAGGATGGTGTCTTTCCCTGCCCCACTTGCCCTGGGCAGCTGGGGATGATGGAGGACAAGGTGCCTTTACCTCCCTGGGGCCAAAAGTTCCTTGGTGAGCAAGGAGAGCCTCGCTACTCATCTTTGCAAATCGCTGAGCAATGCAGCTTCTCCCATGGCAAGGGCTGCAGAGAGACTGAGGCAGACCAGGCTGTGTCCGCCAACCCAAAGGCTTTGGGTGGCACGTACTTGTGTCACCGTATTAGTGGCTGCATGGTCAACAGTGCCTTTTGGTTTCCCAGATTCTTCATTCTCCAGAATAACATGAATACTGTCTATGATCAGTAATGTCTAACCCCTTGAATCAGTAATTTCAATACACCTTTAAACCTACTGCTGTCAGTCAAGGAAATCATCTGTCAATGTAGTGTTGCGCACTTATATTTGGATTTTGCATTGATGTAAGAGCACTGAATTGGTTAGAGTATCACGCTCACCACAGGTCTTGATATCTAAATCTCTGCTGCTTTTGGACATCCTGGAAATACTTATTTCTGTGCAACTGAAGGGAACATCCATGTTTGTCCACAAATGCATGCACTGAAATGGCAGAGTATCGGCAGTGTGGCTGTTACAGCGTGGGCTGCAGTAGCTCCTGCTGGCAGGCTGAAGGAAATTCTAGTGGAAAGACTTTTCCTAATAATACAGTAGAAATTGTGTTAATATTCTTCCTAACTGATGGCCAGTGGAGCAATGATAGAAAAAACATGCTTTGTTTGAGAGAAACACTGGATGTGCTGGTATCTGAGTATACTTGCCAAGGCCATGGGTTAGAACATCCCGGCACAGTCCAGAACCACTTGATTTGAAACTCCAGTAGGTTATTTCTCCTTGGGACCTTAGGGGTAACATTTATTTTCCTATGCTATGTGGACAGTGCATTAATATTATTGAAATACAGCCTGGCAGATACCTGTATTGTGCTGAGTGCAAATGAAAGTGGCTCTGTTAAAAGAACAGTTAGGTGAGAGGGTGACAAAAAGACTTAGTGGTCAGAGTTAGTGGTCTTAAGTTCTGTGTGAACAGTGAGAGTGGTTATCGGCCTTTTGTTAAAGGGAAAAAAATAAATTGCAGCTTTTCTATCCAACCTAGAAATCTGCCCCAACCTAATGCAAGCAGACAGGTTCAGTGCTACCTAAAATTATTTTGCCTCGTCAGTGAACTGTGGTGTTTGCCTGTTCATAAATACTGTGGACACCTTATTGTCTGCTCCGCTGCCGTCTGACACACAAAATTGAATCAAATACTCACTATATCCAAGTTGTTGTCAGATATCAGATACAAAAATAAGCCTGCTTCCCTTTGTGTTTTAGCTATCATGTTTTGTTATGTCAGATCACACTATGACTGGGTCTCTCTGAAAAGAACCAAAGTGATCTCCAATTTATGCTGATTTGAGTGAGACAGCAGTTGGTGGACAGCAGGTAATTGAAAGTTTTCAAGGCATTATACCTAGCTGTCAGCGCAGCTCTGGATTTGCATAATTGTTTAAACCATCAATGAGAATTGTTACATTTAATTACATCTTATTTACAGGGGACTTGCTGCAATATTTGATTATATCTGAGACTATGTTAACCGAGGTATAAAAAAAGTGGACCTGTGAAGAAACAGGAACCAGCACATGAAAAAGCTCATTATAAATTGGCTAACTAATAATTATTTTCTTATTTCAGAAGTACTTCATAATAAGATATCCTTAAAACACTAGGAAAGATAACCTTTCAAGCCCCCCACGAGTACATTGCAACAGGAGTGATGTAGAGAATATAGGCATGGCAGGAAAAAGACAGCTCACAGCTTTCTTGAGTTCTACAGAACAAGCCAGGTGAGATTTTTTTTTTTTCCAGTTACTGTACCTTGTCTGTGCAGACGTAGTTTTTGATCTTCTGTGTTGATCATTTAGGAAGGCAAAATTTAAAATATACACACCGGCCAGGAAGCCAAATTACACAAAAGGCTTCTTGGAATGCCTTCTGTTTTTAAAAATGCAGTCCACAGTGCTTTCTGACACATGGCATTTGAGCTTCCACCCTCCCCTGGGAACTTTATTCTTCGTAAGTTACCTATGGCCAAAGAGCATTCAGAACCCTGCATTCCTGTGATCTGTATTCATGTACGGTATGTCCTGCTTTATTCACTGTTTTGAATGCTTGCACCAGTATTTGGTTTTGTTCGCACAAACGTTTGTGAAACTGCTGCTTTATTCAAATAAAATCTCTTTGTGTGAAAAAAGAAGAGGACTTGAACAAGAATAATTATCTTTTGCTACTCCGCATTCATTCTTCTCCTCTTGGCGAACTGTCATTCGTCCAATCAGGTGCAGACACAATATTGCACGACTCAAGCAAATGGTTACCCTTCAAAAAACTACCCAGGGAAACAAGCTGTTCACAAACTCTCCATAGGGTCACCTGCAGCACACAGAGAAAATTGATGGAGTTCAATGGGATTATGTGGAATATGAAAAGCTAAACATGTGTCTAAGTGTTGTCAGGATCAGGGCTGATGCACACATCCACCACCATCAGGAGCAGCTTGTGAATTATTAATGATCAGAAAAATTGCCTAAATTAATTGGATAATTTATTTGTAATGAATAATTCGAGCAGCTCTATTCCTGAATGTCTTTCTGCCCTTGAATAAAGCAGTTTGGTAGTGCTGCCTGCCTCTTGTTTCGAATGTAGTTAAAGCTTCAATTAGGCTTGCCTACATTGAAACTTGACATACCAGTTTCTTTCACGTATTTGTACAGACAGAGAAGCAAGTCTGTATTTGGGTTGTATTTTTGCAGGGTTTGAAGTCTTGTTCAAAGATCTTGAAAAATTGAATGACTGAGGACATAGACTGGAATTCTGCCCTTCAGTTTATGTGCAAAATCAAAAACATGCAAAGTTTGGTAGTATCTGAGCTTCATCTGATAAGGCATACATTAAAGTATAAAAAGAAAGCCCAGAAATAGGAGACTTGTCAGTTTGAATGTTAGTTAAATAAGTACATAAGATAAACAGTTCAGTGAGGGTTATGTAGCGGAATTTTCAATCAGGATGCACAAAAGGCTGTTACAACAGCATCTTCCATTACCAAAAGCATGTAGGATTTGTTGCCCAGAGTAGCGAGCATACTTTGCAGAGGAAAATCTACCAGTTTTAACAAATCTTCCCTTTCAAATTAAATATTATTAACCAACTCAGAGTACCAGAAATCCCCCTCACTCCACACTCTTTTAAAAATCCAATATCCAGCAGTTTTTGACTCTTTATCTGCCACTTAATTAGGACTGAACAGCCTTCCTTTCACAACTATTTATTTCATACCTGTAAACAGGTACTGCACATTACTAAATTTAGTTAAATGCATCCCTCTGTTTAGTTTTAATCTTAAAATAAATTACTGTTGCCTTTCTGTTTAATATAATTAGGTGAACAGATGCAACTTTTTGTGATACTACCATTTAATTTCCACACAGTACAATACATTTTTTAAACTATTTTGCTTCATTATAGTATTAGGTTTGAAATAACTGGCCCAGAAATTCAAGACAAACTTACCTTTTAAAAAAAGGAAAGAAGCATTTGATGGTTAGGTGCACCAAAGTTCTCACTGCCTGTATCTCTGTTGAAGAGAGCTGCTTCCACTGCTGGAAGAAGGTGCATCAGGGACACAGGAGATGTGTAACAGGGCAAGAGCTGAACGCAATAGTTTTGAGCGCCACTGTTTGAGGACAAGGCAGTGACTGCCTGGAAAAACCACTCTCTAGAGTGAGACAGGATAAAGGTGGAGGACTGACCTGATCAGGGGATGTAATGCACTGGTGCAAACAATTGCACCAATGTGTTACATATCTGGGTGGAGAAGAATGTGAATTGCTGAAGATACTGGATACGGAAACTTGCTTGGTGAGGCTACTCTGTGTGTGTGTGTATGTCTGTATTATATATATATAAAGCATGTATATATGTGTGTGTATGGGGGCAATTTGAACATTCTGTAGTTTGTAAGTTGCAGCACTGCAAGGCATAGGCTTCTTCTGTTCTTCCCTTGCACAGTCTTCACTTCTGCTTCTTGAGTGTTGCATTGAAAGGAGCTGACAAACCAGGACAAGTGATCTGGACAGGACGGTATCCACATGCCCTTTGAGAGCTCTGTGTAAATCCTGGGTTAGCCAGCTGGCTGCAGCTCTGTTGCCTTCTAGGGTGACATGGGGCAAAAGGCCCTGCTCACTACATTGTCACGAAAGGTACGAAAAGGAAGGGCATGGCCTGCTGCTTTCTCTTCCAAAAAATGGCATGTTGTACAAAATGGCAGCTAGGAACAACAGCGAACACAGGAGATGTAGTGCTCCGAATAGCCATAGCTTCGAGACAGATGGAGGTGTATCTACAAGGAGATCATTGGTGAAGCACCCTCTACAGTTACAGCTCTACCCTGTGGAACATCAGGGTCTCTTTGAAATGTGGTGCACAATCTCAGCTACAAACATAACAGGTCACAAATTATAAGGTTTCTCTTAAGGTTTTTAAGGCCTTCCGCAGGACTTTGGTCTCGGGTTTCTGTTGCTAGAGAAGACTCCTTTTTTATATACAGATACTGTGTATGAAATTTAAGCATGACTGTTTATTCTGTTTTTTTCACATATGTAATTTGTCTGGATTCTGCAGGTATATTTTTTTTTTACATTTGTTCTTTGGTGTTAATGCATTTTTTGTAGAATATGTGTAAATAGATATGAGCAAACTGTGTAAAAGTTATTCAGCTACCCAGTGAACCATGTAATCTGTTGATTCATAGAGACAACAGATAATAGAGTGAGATATTTGCTTTACACTGTCTGTGTAGTATCTAGGCACAGAGTCAATTTGTGTCCTGTCGGGGCATGTTGTACCACACTATATTATCACTCTGAGGATAGGCAATTTGGGTAATGAATATGTGAGCTGGGTGGGGGTGGAGAAGCATATCCAATATCTACGAAGTGGAAATGTTGAACCAAGATTTTGGTTTCATCCTGGTTAATTCAAAGCACTATCATCACAGGCAAGGTCTTTTGCTATCTTGGAAACAATACTGTTAATTAGCTTCTATCTTTCCCTTTATCATATCATAAAAATGGAAACAGTGCACTAGACACTGACATTTTCTTTGTGCGGCAGGTATGAGTCAAAATGCCATCACTTTGGGAAAACATAAAAATTAAATGGAAGTAAATGAGCATTTTGAGAGAAGTTGAAGAAAAATAGTTACTAGTTTCTATGCTTGATCCAAGGAACCATTTGACCTGGCTGTTCTTATGCTCATCTACTGCAGCAGCCCATCACTGTACTGCTGTTCCAGGCACTCCCAACAGCCCTGGGGTTGACAGCTGTGCAAATGAGTGGGAGGCGCAGAATAATGACAAATAGGCCACCCTCTGTCCACTCCCTAGAATATGCTTCACAGCATCAGATTTTTGTTTTCTTGTTAATCCCTCTATTATCAAACCGTCTTGCAAGCTGTGGCATTTATGTCACTTTTCCAGGAAAGTATCCCTGTATTCCCCACAGGTATTTCTGAAAGAGAATTTGAGGGAGAGTGATGTTCCAGGACTGAACTGCTTCCTCCCTTCCAAACATCTTCCTTGGGGTATGTTGGTGGTATGTTGTGCAATGCAGGAAAATGTGGACCTAGGTGCTACGTCAAGAATCAGAATGGGTTTAGCTTTGTTACTCCAGGTATCTGCCCTGCATAATTTCCCCTTTCAGTATAGAAATGTAGTATAGATGGAGTGTGTTAATACAGTTAAGTTGCTTCTCCCTGGTGCTGGTACAACTGAGCTTGGCTGAAGATGGCTCAAGTATTGCTATGCAGTCATGGTAACAGATGAGTCTCATGGTCAAATCTACAGGCAATCTAAGTAAACCAGGCAAAGTGCATCCTATGTAATGTGAGTCCCTATAATATGTCAAGCTGAAATTAGCTCCATCCACCTCCTCTTCCCCATCCTCTGATCCTGCCATCGTCACCTGGAGTCATTGCTGAGATTTGAAGCCTGCAGAGAGGAGTGGGAATGAGCTATCCACCCACACTGCGGGTGACTGTCACATCAAGGAAATCTCCATACATCAGATATGAAGCCAAACAGCAAAGGCTCAAAAATGGAAAAGATGGGTGAAACAAATCAAAATCTTCCTTCTTTTCTCACTAATGGTTGGTGATTTGTCCATAAGCAATCATTTCACTCTCTAGATTTGATAAGGCCTGCTTCTGACATCTTAGTTGGCTTCACTTGGCAAAATTCCTCTTGAGATAAATACAAGTTTTACTTGAATAAAAAAAGACTGCAGGTAGTCCCAGAATCTCTTTTTGCTTTATCCCCACTCCTTCTACCACACACCCCCAGCCTACTTCAGGACCTCAATGGTACTTTTCAGGTAAGGCTGACCAACCTGGTCCCTTGCTCCAGCCAAAGAGCTGCCCCTCTAGCATCCGTGTGGAGGGGTGGCCTGAGCAGGCGCTCCTCTCCTTCCACACGCCTGCCAAGTGCTGCAGCCACCTGGGCCATGCTGGGCAGTCACAGTCACAGAAAAAGGAGGCAATGTGGTAAAAGTGAGGCTTAGTCATGATTCCTGCAGAGGTACAGAACAAATGTTTTGGTTTTTTTTTTCTCTCTAATTAATGCTATTTATTGTCTGTGCTGAGGAGCTCTGGTGAAGGAAAAGGTCAGCATTGTGATTCTTATTGTACAAACACAACAAAAAAACAGCCTGTATCTGTGTAGGGGCCAATTAGTGTCTGCGACACTCAGTAGGGGTTTTATCCAAGACATCTCTCAGCAATGGGTGCCAGGTGAATTCAGCTTCTTTGTATACCTTAGACTAGAAGACATCTTGGAAGAGAACATACAAGGAGGCAGCTTTTGATTGCATTAGAAACATTAATTCTCAATTTCTAGTTGCTTATACAGCACATTTCCTCAGCAATACCTCATTCTGCTAGTTA
The DNA here is from genome assembly GCA_013398815.1 of Ibidorhyncha struthersii. NCBI lineage: Eukaryota > Metazoa > Chordata > Aves > Charadriiformes > Charadriidae > Ibidorhyncha > Ibidorhyncha struthersii. Next base: position 212,734 of record VZSZ01003314.1, on the reverse strand, counting down.
TTGCTAAAACCTCTCTGGGGATACAGCTTGTAGATAGGTTTGTTCTCAGCTCCTGGTAGCCTGTTGCAATCTCCAAGTACCTCCATCTCCAAGCACGATGAGGCAACTCGATGCTCATCCATCAGCTGCACAGCTTAATGCAAGCAGGGTCAGGGTGAGCATTTAATGGGCCTGTATCACCTCCCTGACTGGAACTAGCCTTTTGCTACTCACCTGTTCACCATCTCCAGCAATCTCAGTAGCTGCAGTGGATGTTTGGACCCAGTTGGAGCAATTTGTGTCAAGGCTTTCGTTTAGGCCAGGAAACTACCCCTGAGTTGTTCTGAGATCTGCTTGGGTCAGGGATGTCATGTTCAAGCATTGTGTGTGTTATAAATAAAATGGACCAGGGAAAACGTGTCTTGCTTAGGTACATTCACTTCTCATAAAAGTAAAAGACACCCTTGAAGGCCTGTATGGCTCAATTTTAATTGCACCCCATTTTAGTACTGGGGTGACTGCCCTGACTATGACAGACCTTCTCCTGATGGGGGTCGGGACAGAGCCCACTGTGTTCACAGCTTCCTCACTGGGAAGATGTTGCTGCCTTGGCTTGGTTTAGCTATTCCACAAAAGCTTAACAGAATGGCGACTTCCCTGCCATCCCAGTACACAGATCTCATGTGTATGGTATACACAGGAACACTTTGAAAGAGAAGTTAGAAAATGTCATGTGTATTGTGTACTATAAAAATTTCAGTTTATCTTGCATGTATTTTTAATGGCAGCCACTTTCCAACTTTCTTTTGTTTGATACAAACAGCAAACTTGTTCTTGAAGTAAATACTGTTTTAGTCTTCTTTCTTTTTTTTTTCTTTATTTCATTTCAGTTTAGTTTAGTTTAGAGCTTCTGCCTGAGCAGCCAGGGAATATATATAATAGGGCATGAATACATTCTTATAAGTATTAGAACAAGTATGGAAACACAGAGCCCTTAGTGACCTTGCTAGTCCTCTGCTGATCACTTGTGTTTGTTGTTGTAGGAAGGCAAACATAAGTATAGAAGTGTTATTGAACAGAAAACCCTTCAAAAATTTCACCAGTCTTTTGTATTCGAGTCGCAGAGCAATGGGGGGCCGCCCTGCTCAGAAAGCATACTTATGCAAGTATTAAGAACTGGCTGAGATAAGAAGTGAAGCTTAAGAGACCTTCATCATTAGCTGCTAGTGGTGGAGATTAGTGATCCTACTACAGGATTACAGACGGAAAGAGTGCTAGTGTTGGTTAATTGTTCATTAATGCTTGTAAAATAAGATAGCAGTAGTAAAACTTGCCATTGTCTGCACTCTCAAAGTGAAACAAAATTGGATCTGCTTGTCAATAGCTGTATTGATGTTAACGGGAACACGTTTAACAGATCATTTTACAGTGTAAACTGCTATCCAGCTCTTTCAACATTTAATTAGATGCTATTATCCTAATAAGAAATAATTTATGTTTTAAATAATCTGTTCGCTACACATGAATGTTTTATCCTTTTAATTAGAAATGTCTTCACTAGGGTGCTTTTAAAATTTCAGAGTTTGCATATAAATCTCAGGTGGAACATTACCTCCCTGTAGCCTCATGGATTTATTTTATTTATAATACCTTTAGAATTGCCGTACTTTCCCACCAGTGCTTTTCTGTACCATTCGGGAATGGCAGCCACGGTCCAGGTAGCAGAATCCTTCTTTCAGGTGCAGCCCAGGATTATGCAAACTTCTGCCGGCAAAAAACCTGTGAGCAGAGCCCTGGGAGCAGATGTGCATCAAGGAGAAAAAGCTGCGGCTCTGACTCCGTGTCTCCCGAGGGGCTGCCACGCCACGTGAAGCAGCGTCGTGCTTGCTGCAGAGGGGTCACGCTTGTCCTCTGTGTTGGTTGGATGATTAGTCCAGGCTGCAAAATACAGCTCCTTAGGCTTCTCCCTGAGGTGGAGAGGTGCTGTGGTGGCTGCCTCTCACTGCAGACATGCCTATTCTGCTAACAGCCAGCCGCTGGCTGGCCTGTGACACCCACTAGCAGGGGCACTGCCTGCCCCAGAGAGAGGCCAACTCCTGTACTTCCCGCGGTGCCCCCAGCATCCGCCTGGAGCTGTTGGTGGGTGCCTTGCAGGGACTTGCAGGTCACACGTGTGTGCTGGACTGCCAGGAGTAGGACTGCCGCTGCTGGGAGCCATGACTCTCTCCTCCCACAGCCAAGTGGGCCAGCAAGGATGCTGCAAAGTGCACTGTGACAAAAAAAGGCCTTTCGGCAAGGGCAAACTTGAAAAGAAAACGAGGCTCTCCATTTTTTATTAACAAAAAGTAAATTTCAAATGAAATCCTGGAAACAGAAAAAAACATTTTCAATGAGATGTGTGTGGAGGATTAGTGTTTTCACAATACATTATTTCACAGCAAGAAATCTCGGCTGTCCAGGAAATAAAAGTGTGTGTTTGAAAGGCATGTCTTTTAAAGGCACAGGAAAACTCTGCACTTTCCAGGTTACTTCCCTGTAGGCACCTGAGCATGAAAATTAGACTCTGGGTCCTCACAGAGGACACACCCTGGGAGACTTCATGACACCCTCACCAGGTTTTCCTCTGTGTGTCTTGGTCAAGGATAATGGTACAGCCATCATTAATGATGATTTGCTCTGCCCTGGTCTTGAGTCTGCTTTACTGGTCCCTTGGCAGCAGTCAGAGGAGCCTGAAGGGCAGCTTTAGCCTGAGACAGATGCCGCTGGCCCTGAGGGACTGCTGCAGTATCCAGGCACTGACAGGGTGCTGAGGAGTCCTGGCCAGCGTCCCTACGCAGGCAGCCGGAGCGGTGCACGGTGGTGTGAAAAGCTGCTGCGCTTTGATAACTGGCCTGAGAAGGGATGCATGTAAGGAGTAACAAATGCAAACACTTCTGCTGAGTGCCGCTCACCTATCTTCCCCAATACATCATCAACTGATGCCAGAGACCATGTGAACCAGTGGGCTGCTGGTTCCAGGGCTCCAATGGACAGGTCATTTTTGGCTTCTCATTGCCACCTGCAGTCTTGTCTGTTAAAGTAAACAAGCAGGGACTGAACTCTGGATGTATGAGGTGCCCCATGGAGAAATTCAAATGCAACGATGTCTCTGTCAGTTGATAAGAAGTGATACTGCTGGTTAATTGCCTCAAAAGTGTTAACCAACAGCTCATTAGTCTTAAAGATACAAACTTGATAACCTTTTTTATGTGGCATGGAATGAGAAGTGAATAAATAATTGCATGCTGAGACCTGCCACTGAGAGACGTAAGATGTTGATTTAAGATAAAGAAAAACAAAACCTGACTGAAATACTTGGGAAGATGAGAAAGATACAAGTCACAACCTCAGTTTGCAATACAAACCCAGCCCAGCTTTTCTGTAACGACTGTTTTGATAGAAGTAACAAATAATAGCCAACTTGTCTGTGCTGAGGGTTAACCCCAGTACAGAAACAAAACCACCCTGCTCTTAATTTCGTAAGTAAAAAAGAATACCATAGAGAGGTTGAGTGGGAGATTGTATCAAATGCTGGAGCTTTCCTTATTGCTCATCGACTTCTCCTCTCCTACAGTTTATGGGTGCTTCTTCCATCACTGCAGCTATAAATTACCTTCTTAGCAAACTGCCGTAGATCTGGTTTGGGCAGAACCTCTGGGCCTGGCAGTAACTGTTCAGTTCAGGCCATTCAGCTGTAGTATGACAGGCAAGGAAAAATAAAGAAATCATTACTGTAGCTTTGTTACATTGATGGAAAGCTATGGATTTAGAACACATCCCTCTGGTTCCTCCAGTGATATTAAGGGATGTGTAAATAGGATACACCACTGTATGGTAGCTGCTGCTTAGAATGAAAGCATGAGCAGCTTGACAAATATGCCTTGTAGCCAGATAATTTAAGGAGAGCAGAGTGCTACATGGAGGTGTCCAACTTGTGACATGGCAAGGTACTTTCATTTGGATTTGAAGTGTACATTAAGATGTCCTTCTGTACAAGCACCAGGACTACAGCCCTTATAAGCAAGCAACAGGATTGCAAATGATTAGAAGGAAAAAAAAAGATTCATTTCTGGTAGAAATTCTCCAAACAGCTGTAGTTAACATGTGTATGAGGTGCTACAGTAACTGTGTGTGATGCTGGTAGAGACCTTCAGGAAGAAACTCTTGGTCTGTACTGAAATAAGTGAACAACGAAGCCCCTCTGTGACTAGATGAGAGGAAGAGTCTGAAGAGGGGTCTTGCCGTTCATTCTACCTCATTACAGGTATCTGACTGATAGCAAGGCTGCATCTCAGTGCAGAAGCTCATTAGTAAGAGAAGACTCTGACATTAGTTCAGATGTTGATCGACGTGACTGGTAGTGTGAAGTCTGGATTGCGTTGTCAGATGGAGCTTTATCATCTGCATTGCAGCCTGGTGGTGTATTGTGGAGAATCAGTTTAGGAAGAGTGTGTTAAACTGTTTGCCAGGACATTTAATAGCAACCCAGCCATTGTCCGATAGCATAGACTGGACAGGTGAAAAGATCATTTCCAGAGCTGTCTGTTAGAGCCCAGGACCTGCTCAATGCCGTGTGTTGTGTGACTTGAGAGCGACTGTTTGAAAGTTAGGTCATGGCAGTGCGCACATAGGTGCCAAAACCATGCCCACATGCCCATGTAGCGTGTGCCAGTGCATGTGTCCAGCGGGAATAACGTACTGCTGTTATTATCCACTCTTTTGACCTATGCCACACAACAGAAGGGAAAAATCTTGTGTATCTCTATTCTTCATTGGCAATTTGCAATTGGTCTGCATTAAAAGCTTATCAAGCACAATGTGGCCTTCTGGGGCTTTGTCCTTAGCGTGCTCTGGATCGCCCTGTCTGCACACAGCTTTGCGTCCGCAATGACTTCCATGGCTGCTTTGGAGGAACATACCAACTGTCTTCATGCAATGTTTTCCTCAGCGAGATCTTTTTCTAGCTCACCCGTTCCAAACAGTTGATGGTTTTCTGTGACCTTTTGGACCTACACTTCTGTTTCTTGTATGCTACAATCGAGCTCCCTCTTCTTGCCTTGTTATGAGCCAGCACATGATGGATGAGCCCTCAGCATGCCTTGAGGTGCAGCAGGAGCAGCAGAGGAAGTAAAGACAGCAGATCTACTTCAGCAAATTAGCAGCAACAGCAGGCTCTGTTGTGGCAGTTCTGTTGAATGCCATCATTTTAACTGTTCACTATGGAATAGTTCCTAAATGGCATTTATATTTAAGTCAGTTTATTATATTATTCAGCCATGCAAAGCTGTACTACAAATTACCAGCTCAGGCACAAAATCTATTCACTCACCCTTTTCCAAGATGATGATAATGGATCCCCTCCTTTTTCCCTCCTTCTTCCCTCAAATGATTATATTTTGCTTGCCCATCAAAACAAATCACTCATCTTGGGTGAATAAAATTTTGCAAGGCTGCAATATGCATGATGACACAGTTTGTTTTTTTATTTTTTACATTTTTGCCATTGCTCTCTGCAGAAGATTTCATGCTTCTTGCTTAATTTTTGTATGCAAACTATCTTACTGAATTCTGACACGTGTCACTTTGATGCGACTCTTGACAATACAACACCATTTTTCTTCTACAGCAAATACTTTTGACGTTCTCTTCTGATTATTTCTTAAATTAAATAAAAAAAGTAAATAGAAAAGGCATGGCTTAGGTCGAGCTTTTCTTTTTGTGCCCCCAATTTCAAAGTAATTCCTCAGGTTTTTGCTCTCAATGGGCATTTTAACCAAATAAAGTGGTTCCAACCAGCGTTTGATGGTGGTGTGTGTACACAGACCAGTGTGCCCAGCGCAGGGCACTGACAAGCGCCTGGTCTAAAAGTACCAGCCTCGGCCTGACAAAAAGGGCTGATGGCAGCTGGACAGGATGCATCCTGCTCCTGGCCTCCCTGGGCTTTCAGGCACCTCAATATCAACACAAAGTGTTTAACTGCTGACCAGTGTTGTGCTGTGGCATGTGAGGGAATGTGGATGGGGTCTCTTTCACTGATGTGTTTCATAAGGAGCAGCATGAAACCTGAATTACTGCCAACATTTCTGGGTGTCCTATGAACCACCCCCCGCAAGTTTTCCTGCAGGAGGAGTTTTTCTCCCCTTTGCAAAGCAGCTCACCACAACAGACCTCCTTCCAACATTTGTCCCAAACTGAGGACTCAGCTGCATGTTCTGCAAATGCATTGTTTTGGGCACTTCTATTCAAAAATCAATATGACACTTGCAAAGCGGCTCTTTTCCCCACCCTCTTACCACCTGCATCGTCAGAGGACCTAAAAATCAAAAATAAAGTAATCAGTTATTTTAAGCTGAAGCTTGAAAGGATATTAATTCAATGAGATAAACTGCAGTTAAGAAACTTTTATCAAGCAAGCTGGGTTAGGTGGTTAAAAGAAAGAAAAAAAAAACCCTAAAAAACATACAGTAGGTAGCAGTTTATGTGTCAAGAAAACTGAGAGAAATTTTGACACTCTGATGTCTAGCAGATAGCACTTAAATCATTTTTCTCCAAACTTCAGTCATAAAACTTCAAAGAGTTTTAGCCATAATACAAATTTTTAGACTAAGAAGCAGTGTTTGAAGTTATTTTATAGGATTTTGCTGTAAGGGCTCCAATTGATTTGTAGTAAGATAAAAGAAGAAAACTTTATTTTCGAAGCTTTGTCGGAAAAAGCTTAGCTTCCATTGGCCATTTTGCCAATATGCCTTGAGGGGATGATGATGTCGACACGGATATTATATGCCTATACGAACTGAACTGAGTTTACACCTCCTGCTGTTTGTGTTATGGTTAAAATCTGTCACAAAACTGGCAGTGATTTATTAAATGTTTAATGAAGTAAGACAAAAACTTCAAGAACTACAAACAGAAAAGTAGAGCATCACATTAAAGTATAATAATATAGGTTACATTTCTGATTTTTTCATATTTCTTTTGCTAAAAATGTGAAAAACACAATTAGAAATCAAGGCAGTATCAAAAGATTACGGGGTGTCACAGATCAGTCTACCAAAGGTTGTGCTTCGCTTGTTCACTTTTTTCTTTCTAAACAGATGAATGAAAAAAACAATATGAAATAACAGTATGATCACTAAAAAACCCAACCAACCCAAAGAATACCCAAGCCGCATTATAGAGTATCAAGCCTCAGCCACAGAAAATTTTCTCTATGAAGTTTTCAGAAGAGCAATATCAAATGTAACTCAGTGTTATTTCACTATTACTCTATGTCCCAGTTAGGAGAAAATTCTGTTCCGCATTGCATGTTTAAATAATACTTTTCCAATAAACCATTTTTAATTTTATCTAATGAACCTAATTGAAATTATTATACATGTTAAAAAATGATTCCTGAATGCAAATCTCAAATTTATTTTATTTTCCAAGAGCTCTCAGAAATTATTATTACTCCTGATACAGCTTTATGTTTTCTACATTATAATAAAAGAAAATATTTGTATAAGCTTCCCGTCTGTCGGTGTATGTGACTTTTAAAGCTGAGCAAGTGTACTCCTGCAGTTTTTGGCAGAGGTTATTTACATTTCGTTGTATAACAGAGACTTAGTCTATATTTTAGTTTTAATTATTTTTCACTGTAAAATGTAATACCTGTTGTTTGACTTGCCTGATTATTTATGTACATCCTGAACTAAAAATTCATTAAACATGGCAGGAGGGGGTTTAAGATTACAAATCCATGTTTATTCTGTTATTTAACTCAAAGGACATCAGCCATCAATATATCCATACCAACACACTAGTTCACCCTGCGCTTTACGGTAGACTTTGCCGGCGCTGTTATGCCTCGTGAGCAGCTATAACCCAGGTTGCTCCTTAGGTGTCCTCCTCCCGGTTCCCCTTTTTGGTCAGAGACATTTTCAAATCCAACATTTTCCTTCCCCAGGAAAGCCAGCAGAACAGCACAAAGCAGCGTTCGTCTCCAAGTCTACCTTGCAGTCTGCTTTGCAGAAGTGTTTGTCCTGGTCTGTTCCAATTTCACGCTCGCAGGCATCCAGGGTACCACTGTAACCCCCCGAGCCTGCCGGCCCTGACAGAGCCAGCTACCCAGCGCTGAGACACTCCATTTACATTGCTGTTTAGCAATGATGGGAACAGTAATTTGTTAAATAAAGAAAGTTTTCACACAGTGTATTTAAGCACAACAGCCAATGTCACTGCCAGACCCCTCCTACTGTAAAGGACTCGACCTTTTTTTGCCTTCCCACCCTATGAGGCTCTGCTGCTGTATTGAAGGTCTGTGGTTTTAAACTGCGTTTTTGTCTCCTTTGGGATATTGGTAAATCAAATTAACTGCAATAAACTCAGGAAGCTCCCCTTAAAAAAAAAACACAACAAACAAAACAAAACCCAATAAACAACCCTTTAATTCATCTGCTGCTGCTTTTTCCCTGCTTCCCCAGGTGAAGGGCTGGGCGGCAGTTTGCCTACAAGCGCTCAGCAGCCTGAGGGCTGTCACAGAGGAGAACCATGTTTTGAGCTACTTACCAGGTAAGTTTAGAAGTTGGAAGAAAAGCTTGTAGTTGCTCATTTTTGCCCTCACTCCCGGATGTCACTGCCTATGGCTAGTGCAGAAATATTCAAGGGTGCCATAACACAGCACACCAAAAAAAGGCAAATGACATTGGAGATATCCTTAACCCCTGGCCTTATATAAACTAATCTGCTGGGGTTTTGAAACAGGTTTATTCTTTCAGTTAATTTTTAATCAAGTGAGCCTCATATTCCCTGTAATATATAAATGGTCACGCAATAATTCATACTCCTTTTTTTTTTTTTTTTGCTTAAAAGGCAAGACATAAATACTAGCTACACATTTTTTACTATCATGTCTGATTTTTTGTCAGCCAGCTATGTATTGTCAGAGGTTTTCCAACACATAAAACAAGTCCATGGCAATAGACTCCAGGTGACTCTATTCTCTTATTTTTTTTTCACCCCTAGTGTGTGTGTGTTCGGGTAATATAAACTTTCTTGTCTCCCCGTTTCCAGTCCTGTATTTCTGGGAAGCAATCTTTATGCTTGCTATGCCTGCCTCTCTGGGACTGTCCTTCAGAAAGCACCGGAAAGACATGCAGCGTTTTGGAGTTTATTTCCATCTTTTAAATGGAATTTTAAAAATATTGATAAATGCTTCCTTTGCTTCCCCCGACCCCAGCATTTTTAAAAATACATGTGTTTGTTGATGTTAAAGGACATCACTATGAAAAAGGATTTCTGGGCCCCTCAGGCCCTGGCAGAGATCTAGAGAAGCTAGTGCCAGCTTCATGTTTCTGAACTGCTGGGCTGCCCCATTTTGTAACCCAGGACACCCACAGACTATGAGAGAAAATAAAAAATATCTTCAATTTAAGTTCATTCTCCTAGAAATTAATACAGAGAGCCTTGTGTCCCCCTTGTAAAAGAAAACTGTGACACCTGCTTCTGTTAAAAATGTATGTCCTTGAAAAGAAAAGAAAGAGAAAAGCTGGATCCTGGGGCAAGCGGTTCTGTATGGCCCAAGAGGTGGAGAAAACCATAACCAAAGCCTGGTCTTACGGCAGGAGTGCTCTGCCTATCGCTGTGCAATGCAGCATGCCTTAAAATTCGGGCTTTAAATTGGTCTGTGCAGGATCTTTATAATTGTTTCTTTGCAAAATAAATGGCATAGTGTGCACACCATGGTGTGGAAGGTGTGCCACAGCCATGAACGTAACCCATCTCCATTGAGGAGCAGCTGCTCCAACCGTGGTTTCATAAACTCAACCCAGCGTTATTAAACTTGCAAACCCCCGTCGTCAGGCTGTTAATGCAAATGTAGCGATCCTTCCCTCCGATTTAATCCATGGGACATCTAGTGGTGGGCTCCCAAATAGCACCGGGGGACTGGGACCCTTTGGCCGCAGTGGGGTCTTCCCAGTGGGATGCAGGATGGGGCCCTTGGCCTTGGTAGGGCTCAGTGCCCACTCAGGACAGGGGAGGGTCGATGCAGGGGTGAACCAAGCCCCAGCATCTGCCAAGCTGGATTCCTCTGGCGTTGCTCTCCTCTTCCTCATGCATAGCTGTAGCTTGGATCTAGAGGGGAGCTACCAAAAATGCAAATAGGTGGCTCGGCTGCCCGGGCACTGATACAGCCTCAGAAATTACTGGGAATGAAGGCGGGTGGTGTGTTGTTGGGGACCTTGTTAGGCGGAAAATAATGTCAGGAACATTTGAAAGAACATTAAATATATATATGTGATGTAAAAAACAAGGTAATGAGGGGATTTGGACTTTAACCTGAGCATTTTCTTTAGGAGGATTTGTCTGGAGTGCAGTTATTTTACCGTGCTCTTTATGGAAAGCATGTTCCACCATTAATGTATGTGGGGAGCCACAGACACTTTGATAGTATCCTATCTGGCCTATTAATGACCCCAGTCCCCTGCTTTTATTCTGTACATCATATATTTATTTTTAAGGAATGTAAAATTATAATGGGGCAGGAGACATCATAGCTTTCCTACTCACGTAACTTTGTAGAAATCTCAAACAACAGTGTATTTACCTCGTGTATTCTGCAGGGGGGACATCCACTGCTCTTACCTACACTTCTTGTGTACCCCAAATTCCTAATCACTTTGAGGTCTAGATGTGCAAGGTATGCAGTCCCAGCCTGTCTTTATAAAATAACAGCAAACTCATCCAGCAGCATTCAGCTTTCCTCCAGATTTAGTTTCCTAAAAGAGCTCCTGCTTATTGGCATGGATTTCAGAAATCTACAGAACAGTACTTCTCCCCTTGATTTTTGTATAATTACAGACATGAGTCCTGCGACGTGTCCATTAGCAGGTTAATGAGGTAGTAATGAGTAAAATGCCAAAGGTTGTAATAGATTTGTTTCAGCATGGAATGAAGCTGAGTGTTAAAATGTGATCTCTCCATGCAAGGGTACCTGAGTGCACCATGTTAATTATTGCTAAAACAGCTGGCCTGTGTCTCCCAATTAACAAACAGACAATTCCTTCAACAGAACAGCCTTCCTTTGGGAGGTGTCGGGGTACACATGGCTGCATGCAGCCCCTGAAACCTGCCCAAGGCTGAGCTCAGTGCAGGCAGACCCGGAGGCAGACCCTGCTGGGCTGTGGGCTCCCACGGTTGACTCCTCTGAAAGGGATGCTGATTTGGGAAGAGACCCATCCCACATTTTTTAAATGAAAAGATTCAGAGGACTCTTTCCTTCAGGGACAGTGTAGAACATTTACTGCCTTGCCTGGTAAAGAGCGTAGCTACAGGATTTTATTTTGTGATTTTCATAGAATCGTAGAAAACATCATTTTGGCCCATTAAGAGTCACACCTTTGTGTGGTATCATGCCATGTCCTCATCGGGGCACTAGTGAAGAAACTGCCCGATGGTGTTTCTGACAGGGAAACTCCCCTTCTTAGGAGGAAGAGGAAGGGCTTGAAAAAGACACAATGCGGTTTCTCAGATCTACAGAAAAGACACTAATCCTGCATGGAGGCTGTCACCTGCAGGATTTGCTTAGGAACCTTCTGCTATTAGCTCCTTGGCTGTCACTGCACCCTGATACACAGAGCACTGACTTCTGCATGAGTACCTGTGCCTCCTGTAGTAGCATCACCCTCGAGGCTCCCCGTTGCTGGCTGCACGCTGCAGGGCCTCATAGCGCTCCTTGCCTGAGCCACATGTGGAAAGGTGCATCTCTTTTCCCCACATCAGAGATGGCAAACTGTTTGCACTCAGAAAGATTTGGACTGGCACAAAAAAAAAAAAGGATTTTTTTTAAAAAAAGCATCCACTATCAGAAAGTTTTGCCCTACCTCAAACACTGCCACTGGATACGCATAACTGTATGTTACTGTTGTACTGTACATATAAATACTTACATTCGCATCCTTCTTCCCACCCCTGCCGGAAAAGCCCCCTAAGCCTTCCATGAGCTGGGGGAGAAGTGGAAAAGGCAATCAGCGGTTTCAAATCTATGTAAAACCTGTTTCCATGACAGATCCAGGTGACATTCCCATCGCCGCCCAGGCAATACTCAGAACTGGCATGGTCCGCACTCAGACCCATGCTGGACTGCAGCACAGCACCCCTCCACAGCTACCAAGGCACATACACACACTCCAGAATGTGTAACGGGAATCCAGCATATTCATTAAACTTCAGTTAATGTAGTAATACAGAAGGGTTCATTTTTTTGCACTAATAGATATTGAAAACAACTTCTGAAACCTCTTTTACAATGCGCAACTGTCTGTTTCCAGCCAGCTGTAGTTAGAATCCTGGTAACAATGTCAGAGCCACAGGCAGAGAGTATTGACCAATGATTGAAGTCAATATACATGACATCAATGAAAGTATTGCATAGATTTTTCTCAGGGAAGAAAAAAATTCACAATTTGAAGGGTTCTGGTTAATCCTGTGCTTGCCCTCAATTCAGGAACTCAGGGGCATCAGTTTGAAATGTCATGATTTCTAATAAACTTATTTTACAGTGCCTCAAAAACTTACATAAGAACATACATATTTCTATGAGAAGTGTTTTGTTCCTCCTGTAGGCTTTTATCCGGCTAAACCTGCTCAATATATTAATTAAATATAAACCTCAAAGCTGATCTTGCAGTGTTCATCGACCGACAGTAGCTGATTCTCAAGTATCCTCTATTAAATGCATTGTTCTGTTTCCCGTGTAGCAGAATACACAACCAAAAGGGATTTGTAATTCATCTTCTTAATATTATCTCTAATAAATTTTTGTTTCATTCGTTTATCTTTTTATCATTTATCTGATTTTATCGGGTTTGAAGTCATGATTTGCAATGTCTTTCTCTCCCATGAAACCCACCTGGAGCCACTGTCCTTTTGGGAGTCATGAAGTCTAAGACTGTATTTCTCCCTCTTATTGGGCAGCTCCTTGTTCACCATCTCCATAAGCTGTTGATCCTGCACTACATTTCAGAGGCAAAGTTAATCTCATATCAACAGCTCATTTGCATCAGCCCAGAGCATCCATGTAATCAGTCGCCTGCCCTCATTCCCACATCTTCCTGAAGGAACTGCCCCATTCAGTCATGGTTGTCTTTTATGTCCCTTCACTGTGAATAGGAAGAGAGAGATGCCTCAAGGCAGTTCCTCCAGGAACTGGCCATAGGCCTGCTGGGAAGAGGACACCGATAGCATTGCACAGCACGTTCAGTCCTGCGCGTTCCAGGTAGACTGCAGGTCTGCCGCAAGGCTGGGTATTGCACAAAGGAATGTGCCACCTCTGTGAAGGCACTGTGCGTGTGACGTAGTGTGTTATCTCAGCTGCATGTGGGCAGTTGGAGTGCCCAGGACTTCCCAAAGACCTGTGATCAGAAGGGGTGAAAGTCTCACCAGGATGGGGGAGGGGGAACCTGTAGGACCCTCTCTGTCTCCATTGAGTATTGAGAGAACCTCAATTGCTAGTTCAGACCAAATACCTGGTTGCAAGTAAGACGAATTCTCCCCAATGTCATGAGCACATGAACTTGTTACAAGGGTGAGAGCCTGTGGAGAGCCAGCTCTTCTGCAGTAATTGCCTGCATTCATGCTCTTACCCCCCTGTAAATGCAAAGTACCTTACTCCTCAGAGAAAGGTAACCTTGCATTTACCACAGTAAGAACTTGCACACATGCAGTTACCGCCAAAGCACCATAAAATTATCCCCTAGCTGTCTCATGGTATCTTATTCAGGTGCCCATACCTTTAATCTCGGTGTCTCCTGGCTCCCAGTTTTGCTAATACACTGCCTCTTTTGCCTGCCACAGTTCACTGAGGCTGCATACAGGTGTTAGATCCACCTGCACGAACAGCCTGAGGCTCCGGTCTTATCAAGTGTAGAAAAAACTGATCCCTGCCTGTGCAGTCCTCCACTCTAAATTCCTGCTGGCAGTCACCTGGTCTCTTAACTTCCAGTTATAGGTCTGAGCTAAAGCCCGCTGAGGCTGTGGGAGCCCTTCCATCGATTTCCACGAGCTCCGGATCACTATTCCCTCTCAGCCACATATGTAGACAAATATCTGAACACCTTCACACAAGTAGTTCAGATAATCACAGTACTATTGTATTTATATATGCCTTTAAAAAGGAAGACATTTAGAGAGAGTATTTATTCTATTTCATGATTAAAAACAAACCACCTCCTTCTACGTGATTGGAAAGGGCTCAGAGGACATCTGTTTACCAATTTCCTACTGGTAACATCACCTCCACAGCAATAACTAAATCACCTTCACATTGCTCTCAGTGAAGCCATTAAGCCTAGAAACATGCTGGTTTTGGCAATACAGAAATCAAAGTGGTAGCACAGCAGAGAAGATCTGTGTTAAAGAACAAAAATCCACAGGCTGCTTCAAATATCAACAAGGAACCCTGAAATTTTCTATCAATTTCTTTTCATGGCCTTGTGACATTTTCAACTAAAAACTATATTGCTTAACATCAAGGCACTTTGAGAGAGCTTCAGTTGGAAAAGGTAATTTTTGAGTGAGACTCAGCAGAAAAAGGTAATTTTTCAGAGAGGTTCACTGGAAAAAGGTAATTTCAGAACCAATTGCTGCATTCTTTTGCTGTTATTTTGTCTCTTTTCTAAGTAGCCCTAATGTCATTCATGGGCACACTATGTCAATACATCAGTACTGGCTAAGTCGTTTGTGCAAAGTAAGTTTACAGAAACTGTAGCTTTAGGCTATGTTATTCCAGGACTGTGAAGATCAAACAATGCAATTTCACTTGGAAGTTTCATCAATTTTGCATCAATGTTGATGCCAGAGCAGGAGACCTGCTCACAGAATCATAATTTCATCCAGCTAAAACTTTTGTTTTTGATAAAGAATCTAATTTCATATGGTGATAGGTTATGCAGTAATGCCATGTATCCGTAATACCAGTCTACCAGAGCCATATTGTTTTGCTGTAAATTGAGGCAAAGGTAGAGAGGAATTTTTAATAGCTCATCTAAACCACATCAATTTATACTGTTTTGGGATATGAAGGGCAAAACTCCCAGTTTTTGAATGCGGGTGTTATTATATGTTATTTATACAAGTGGAAGAACAAGAACAACAAAAAGCCCAGAGCTTTCATCTGCTTATTTTCTGAAAGCTTTGGAAAGGGAGTAATGTATTTCAGCTTTAATGGCTTGAAACAAAAATTTCTGAGAATTATTAGGCCTCTCATATAGGTATCCTTTGATTGTAGCTTTATAGAGAATGAAACAACTCTTGCAATGTGAAACGCGAAAGTTGCAG
Organism: Ibidorhyncha struthersii; assembly: GCA_013398815.1. NCBI lineage: Eukaryota > Metazoa > Chordata > Aves > Charadriiformes > Charadriidae > Ibidorhyncha > Ibidorhyncha struthersii. The sequence goes on along the minus strand of VZSZ01003314.1, from coordinate 197,401 downwards.
TGTGCAAGAAACATTACAAAGCCTCACATTTTTAAGTAAAACAGTGAGAATGACAGTCAAAGGGTTAATTCCACCCTTTCAGATATGTCTGCCAATATGTCAAATATCAGATTTTCATTAATTTCTTCTTTGCCACCTAAACAAAAAGCCTATTCAGAAGAGTGTAGTCAGTGTTTAGCATGTGCACTGAGCATTGAGCCGGGATCCTGCACACAACATCCACCTCCGGCACCTCCGCAGTGAGATTTGCCGTGGCAGGAACACGCTAACCCAAAGGCCAGGAACTGTCTGCAGTTTTAAACTGCTCAACTTTCCAAAGCTCTATATTGGCTTCCTGCAGAAACAGGCACAAGTACTGCCCTCAGCTCAGCAGCCATGTGCAGAACTGGGACAAGAGGGATAAATCCACTCCAAAGTCTCACAAATAATTTAAAATTACTGGTTCTATATCTCCTGCTATTTAGGTTTATCCACAGCTGTCACAGCAGTTTCCTGGAAGCACACAAACACCGGCTTTCTTACACCGGGAGCCGTCAGGATACTATCGTAGTAGTTCAAACCCATTTTTGGAAGTTCAGCCTAGCTAAAGGCCATATTNTTTCAAAGTGAAGTATACGCTTTTCCAATCCATTACACTTTTTTTTTTCCCCTGAGCAGCAGTAGCTACCTTTCTGCCATGCTCCCAGGAATATACAGGGCAAAAAGTGGGCAGGAGTCATCTCAAAATCTATTCCCTCCCTCAAACATACGAGCAGTTGTACAATTATTAAAAACAAACCTTCTGAAAAGACGAGTCCCTAGTGTAGCTGGCACAGGCCTGCTGCAGCTCGGGCTCCGGGCACTTACAGTACCTGGGCAGGGTCCAACTCTTCCCCTCTGCCACTCTGTAGAGAGAAACACATGCCCAACACGCACCGTCCCATTACCAAACACACACAGCAAAGTTCAAAACTCGCCTAAAAGGAAGAGAAGAGCCTGAAACTCCCGCCAGGGCTTTGGCAAAGGTATACCTCTTTTGTAAGCATACATATATTCTGTACCTTAACTGTTTTGGGTGGCATTTTCTGTCATAGGGCTTGTTTGTTTCTGCAGCAAACAGCTGTGACGCTGGGGTTCTTAGCACATGGCGTCTCTTCCTTCTACCCTCACTTCTACTGTCCTCACATCAGGGCTTCAAGGGAAAAATTGCGGTTGCCCACTTCTTCCGGGACTGTTTATATATCAAAATAGGCTACACTCTTCCCAGTTGTTGGTTGACTCAGATTACATACCTTTCTAATTTATTTTTAATTTGAAGGATGAACATACCTATCAGATCAGAAGAAAAAAATCAAACTAATCCTTCCAAGGTAGAATTGAAAAATGCCCATTCAGAGTTTCAAGTGAGGTGGCAGTTTCACTTCAAAAAGATTTGCTTTCAGATGTGGGCTATGGGACAGAATAATTGGCCTTGGGAGGTAGGAACGTTCCGTGACTTGTTGCTGTTAAGACGCATGAGCATGGCGGGTGGCCAGCCTGCCCAAGGTCCACTCTCAATAAATCCCATCAATAACATGGGTAACACGGGTTTATTAACAGAGCCTAATGCAGAGCAGGGAGAGGTGACACCAGATGTAGAGCATCCCCATGGCTCCTGCTGTTCTCCATCTCCACTCCCCTTGGAAAGGACAGCTTTTGCAGAGAAACCTTTTGCCATGAAGCAAAATTTCCAGAGGGTGAAAGGGGAGCACAGGTCTCTCTTAAGGTTTGTCAGAGCTAAGGAGGATGAGTCGTCTGCACTGTGGGAGCAGCGCTTGCTCATTCTTCGGGTGGAAGAGCTGCACAACCTCCCACTACTGCTCTCACCTGCACGGGCCAGGGTTGTGCCATGTATTTGGGCTGTTGCTCGTCTATCCGCAGCCCGTACCGCACACCAGTCGCTTGGCAGAGAGAATGAACACTGGGAGGACGATCGATTAGCGAGGGAGGGCAAAAGTCTGCAGCACAGACTTAAGGCATTTTATTTTTGCTTTCTGCTGTCTTTTTATCTTCTCTTTCTCATGTGGCTGGCTGGGCTCCCTTTAATCTGCGGCCGTTGTGCTGAATGCTGATGACAATGTGACACTCGTTTTGGGGGCAGTACAAGCAGGTTGCGAGTGTCTGACCTTTAGGAGGGAAACGGGTGGTTTTATGGCTGAAAGATAATGATGCTTTACCTCTTGACACTTACTTGGGTAAGGGATGTCAATATACATCTGGTCTTAATGTGTATATTCAAGCAGCACAAAGCAGGTGTCCAAGGGAGCAGTAGCATGTATAATTGATAGTTCCTTTGTGTTTTAATGTTGCCCAATTTTTATGAGTTTTTCCTCAAATCTTGATGCTAGTTCTAGGCTGTTGATAATTTGATACTATTCAATCTCAGATGTGATGCTATAAATATAATCCAAAGATAGGGTGATCCTTGGACCAGAACTTCAGGTATTAGTGAAAACCATCTATTCAGAGTATGTGGTCATAGTTTCTCCAAACTGACCAACGTTGGAGACCCTCATCTCTTGGGTTGCAGTAGGAGTCCCAGTCCCTTCCTCAGAACGTACCATGTGGAATCACACAACAGGTTTCATGCCATCTCAGCATGAACCCAGCCTCCAGGGATGTCACCTATTAATATATTCCTAATCAACATAGACAAGTGTGCAAAAATGCTGAGCAAGACTTTCAAGACTGGCAGTACTGGGCTTGCCCAGGTCAATATCTAGTCTTTGACAGCCATTAACAGAGAGAACTTAGAGGAAGCCAAGATGCCAACATCAACGTGCCCAAAAAGGCCTATTTGGCAGAAGTGGTAAGCATGCAGATATGCATCTAAACATGCCACTCACTTTCAAAATCTTAAATATAAAAAAGGTTCAGTTTAGGTCAAATCTAGAGAAAAAAAACCCCATTTAATGGAATTTGAAATCTTATAATATTATGTGAAATACCTTTACTATAAATAGCAGACATGTACATGTCTACAGGTATACACATGTACACACATGTACACACACATTTGTGTGTATGTGTATGTGTGTGAGTATATATATATGCACTCACAATCTCAATAAATCCCATCAATAACAGGGGTTTATTAACAGAGCCTAATGCAGAGCAGGGAAAGATGCCTATAATATGCATATATAATAAATATACGAAGTACCTATAATTTTTAACAATAGGTATAATATATATGTAAGGGGGAAGGGAGAGTGAAAGAGAGTGAGAGAGAAAGGTTATATTGGAAATGCAAACAGACCACCAGCCCAGGGGGTGAGAGATGCTCCCATTACTTATCTGGAATATGCTGATGGCCTCAGCCCAAGTCCTGACAGACATGTCTGCCACGTCACTTCAGTGGCAAGGTTTGTCACAAATTGAGGGCACGTTTGCTCGCAGACAGCAAATAAAGCCAAAGACTGGATGGCTATGGAAGCATTCTTACCCTGGCTATTAATTTAGGTCTCTGGTATGTCCCAGGTCCATTGGTAACGCGGACTATCAAACTAGCATCTGTCAAACCAAACACTAATTGCACTGAGACAAATGGAAAAATATAATTTGCAGGTTTTGTCACGTGGCAAAGTACAGTACGACGACCTGGCTGAGAAATACTCGCCTTTGCTTTCTGCTTCCCATGGAAAGCACATTCTATTAACATTTATGTTTATAATTATCCTGCAATTTTATTTAGGTTCAGTTGAACTGAGGCAAAACATGGCACTTTTCTCACAGATCCGAGCAGCTGATGGGCAAAGGTTAATTTGTCAGTACATGGACACATTAGCTTGTCACATCTGTTATTAATTGCAAACAGATATATTAGTCTAATTAAACATTGCAAAGGACTGACCTAAATTGTTCAATGGTCTGTAGCTACATATATTCTGCTATTAACACACTTCATGTTTCATGTTTAGCTTTTGCATACTGATGAGAAGTAGCATTCTTAATTGTAAAGCTAGTTATGCGTCTTGCAGTCACCACTTACTGCTGGTACAGTTAATGTGCTCCAAATGTAAAAATAAAACACATGTGACACAGCCATGTGAATTTTCTGTCAAATAGCAGCCATTCCTCCTCTGCCGTCTCCGTCGCTCGCCTTTCTAAATGATTATTTTCCTTGGCAGCTGTCTAAGTGGCTTGTCGCAGTCTAATTTCAAAACTCATTATTAGGACAAACAGTTGCAGCGCATCAATAGCCCATCAGGATTAATTAAACTGGGAATCAGCAGCTGACTGTTAATCAGATCATTTGCAGTTGATCAGTGTAGGGACTATCATCAAGATATTACTGTAGTCATTTTTTATTATGTGTCCACAGCTTGTAACAAACCCAGTAATGACTTGATACAAAATATTTGCCTTGCAAACAGCAGCATCTTAGCAAGTGTTGGGCAGTGCAATTACTGCTTCAAACAAGATAAGCTCCAAACTGCGTATTCATGACCTGATTCACTTTGTCCTACTGGCTTTAGATGCTCCATTGCACAGAAATAAGCAAACCTCTCCTTTGGCGAAGACGTATTTGGTTTTAAAGAGCAGGACGCCCAGTGCGTTACCTCCTCTACTTTCAGTCTCACTTTGCTAAATCACAAACAGGTTCCTGAAAATACACGGAAGGAATTTTTTTTTATTGTAACACTCCTATTTCTGTCATAATTCTCTAGAAGAAAATATATCTAAAATGCTGAAGACCTGTATCTGCATGTATAATTTGTGACCAATATAATCCGTTACAATGACATGCAAGGCCTAGGAAATCTGAAAATCACTAGTGAAAAAAAAACCTACAGAAAGATGATTCAACTAATTTCTATAGCACAGAATCTTTCTTCATAATGAAAATTAGCAGATACGTTTCCTAAATATGTATTTTGCCTAAGTACTTCCCAAACAAGTACCTCATTTCTAACTTAATATAGCAATAATTTTAAAAAAGTTCATTTTTATATAAAAAGGCTATGATCTGACATGATTGAAAACTACCTTTAGCTTGTAGAGTGGCTTTTCACAAAGACAGCTGGTTCTTCTGGGAATGGCTCCTTATTTACTCTTTGGAGCAAACCCAAACACAAATGGGAAGTTAGCAATGGGCAGACACAGAGGGAAGTTTATTCCTGGTGGAAATGTCAAAGGAGAAGGTTTCTGTATCGGTTTCTTCTGTTGTATGGACAGACAGATAGGGGACCACAGCAGATGATGAAAGATCATCTGAAGGAATAAAGAAAGAAGAGCATAATTCAAAGCAAGTACGTATCACAGAGGGTATAAAACATAAGGATGGAAACTTTCAACTTCATCATCATGTAAACAGAGTCAGAGTCAGGGTGGAAGTGATATATTTGCTCCTCTTTGCACTCATGGGAGGCAAGAAACAACTATATATTTATCTACTATACATATGGTTATTAATAATAAACAGTAACAAAATGATAGACTATGGGATTTGTGAGACTCCACAGAAAAAGAAATCCAGTCAAGGTGAATTTTCTGAGGAAAGTCAGATATGGCAGGAGGAGGCATCAATTTTGATACATGTCTACATGAAAACAAACAAGGAGGTACGAAAGGCTGCATGTCTATCTGCACTCTACTCACAAATGATTTTTAAACAAGCAGCATATCAATCAGCAAGCTTTCTTGTTATTATCTCTGCAGCCCTCACGGAGTTGATGGGATACGCAAATTCCTCTGCTTATTATTCTGGGTGATCAGTGGCTACTTTGAGGTGATGCCCCTCTGCCCTATAAATCCTCGAGGCCTCCAAAGATCGACTTGGACTTTGTTTTGGGCCCTCCTTATGTCAAGGTCAGCTGCCCCAGAAGAAGATGGAATGGCACAAAACAAGCCTTTGCCACTAATAAGTTTCACATCGAGCACAGAGACTGACAGGACCCTCAGGCCTCTTCCTTCCCCCCGGCTGGTGGCTCACTGCATTTCCAGGGCTCCAGCAGTCCTTCCCAGCCCACGCCCATGCCCACGCAGGTTGGCCACTGACATCCCCTCACTGCGTTTCATCCCTTGTCGTAGCCAAGATGAGAGAACAGCTAAAAACCAACTCCTGATGGTCAAGATGCCCCCAGGGCCCTGAGGAGAAGGGCAGCATGCGCTTTCCCCAGAAAACAGTGTGATTTGAGCGTTTTGTAAAGGCTCCAGCCTTTTTTGGTAAACTGCATTTCTGCACTTTAATCAGCATTTTTCCTGTTGCAGAATAAAGCCGGGGAGAAGTCTACCCAGGACCCAAACGTCTACTTGGGGCAGCGATGCTAATTTTAATATGTGCCTGGTGGCTTCATTATCTGAGATTACAAAGATGGTTAAGTAAAATGACATACTTTATGTTGTTTAGCCAACAGAAAATACCCCTTGGTGTGAGGAGTGTAAGGAATGTGTCATTCCTCAGTACGTTAAGGCAGAAATAAGAAGCTGGTATTAGAAGAGGAAAAATCCCAGCCCTGCTGTTTCTTGCCACCCCATCAGCCTCGCTGCCCTAGGCAGGAGCTGTGTTTGCTCACACCGGAGGGCTGCCCCCAAACAAAGTGCGCGCAAGCGGCTTATAACACACATGCCCTGGGCACTGCGGTTTAGGTGACAATGAGGTCGACTCTTTACATTACGGATTTAAATAAGGCTCAATTTCTGACTTCTCCTGCCGTACCAGAATTAGAGGTGTTCGCTATTAGGAGACATATTGGGAAATGCACATCTTCATTTAAAGTATGTGACATGCCTCTTCTCCTTGACGATAATCGCTGGAGGAGCTGTGGAGGCCATGGTGACTAATGCTGTGCCCATATGTTCTGGATGCAGCCAGTAGCACAATAATTTTTTGTGGGCAATCTTTGATCAGCTTCTGACACTGATGAGATGGAAATTAAATTTTACATGCTCTAATAGCACTGTCTGGAGAGCACATAGTGGAATTACAAAAAGAGACCCAGCACAAGGAAATGTACAGAATCTGCCTTCCTGCAGCCTGCTAGAGCTCGCTGGCTGGTGAAATGCTTGTAAGGTAGAAAGGACCAACTCCTGCCCCTTTTCCAGTCAAGTATTCCAAATGTATTCCGGGCATTGACATATGAGAGAAATACACAACAAAAAAGAGATATGGCCATATGGTTTACCTTTAATGACTGGCCACGTAAGCAATGTCCATCTGGAGATGGAAAGCCATCAAGTCTGTGAATGATGGTTTATGTTGTTTTAGAAACAGCCATGTATTTTGGAGTACTTCGGGACCTGAGGGGTATGCTTCAGGAATCCGGGTGTCTCATACTGCTGCTATGAAACACAAACACCCATGTGCAGCAACCCTTTTTCATGGAAAACTGTGTGGTGTTGCCTTTCTTTGAGATAGAGGAAGGTGTCTTATAGTCTACAGACAGCCAAATGGCGTCTGCTCTGAGAAGCTGTGTGTATGCACCAGGCAGCAGCCCTCCTGCTTGTTGTTTTTTCTGAGGTTGCCACCACTGAAGCTGCCACCCAGCCCTTCACTGCACGCCTGCTGGAGCCATTTCTGGAGCAGAGCAACTCTGCCACCATGAAGGGTGGAAGCATCCAAAACCAAAGTGCCTTTGCAGATCTATGCAAACTCTTAGACTACAACACTGTTTGCAGTATTTCTGATGGATGTTACAGTTATTTGTTCCTTTTATCCCTCCAGGCCTCAAGTGGACAGGATTTAGAAGATTAGATAGCCCATTCCAGGGAAGTGTTCAGTAATATCAAAGGGAGACCAAGATGCATTGCCAGGGAGCAATTCCTTTTTCCACTCCTGGACTCTACACTTCTGCTACAGGGCTTTTCTCTGGCCTGTTTTCCTGGGGCTAATGCAAGCAAGGTACTGCCATTGTACTGGTGTTGCCGCTAATGAGAACACCACTCACTAATCAGCTATATAGCAGCTCTCCTCCTCACTCAGATACAGCCTGACAGAGAAAATACTACTGAGTCCTAAAAATGTAACAAAAACTAGACCATCTTAACCTAAATTACCTGCACTAAGGCAGGATCTGGTATACTTAGATGATCTCTCAAAAATGTCTTTCTGTTCCTTCTGTGGTTATATTTGAGACATGGTTTGCCTTTAGCGAATGGCTTCATCCTGGTGAACAGCCAGGGATAACCAGGCCCTGGACTAGGCCAAAGACCCAGCATCTTCATCCCCCACAACACAAAACACATTCTGCCATACTCTGTGGTCATGTCTCACCATGATGGAGAGTAATGTTATCCAGGTAATTCAGCTGGTGGTGGGTCTGAAAAGTGGTGTTGGCTCCCCAGATACCAAATCTTTTGATATCAGCTTTAGGAATAAAATCTACTTGTCTAAAAAAGGCACACCAGTATTAACAATGATACCTTACTGAAATCCAAAAGAGAGCTAGTCAGGCAAATCTGAGAGAGATTATGGGCGAGGTTATTATCTGCCTCACAGCCCAGCAGGGATTTATCCACAGCTGGCAGTGTCCTGTGGGCCAGAGGACCCTGCCTGGGGTGTGGGAGACCTGGCCCTGGTCTTCCCTGTGCTGGAAGTAGATCAGCTGACAAATGTTCCTCCATACTGCCCTTCTCTCTCTTACCCCCTTTTCCCAGAGGATATCTGTGTTCCTATGGTGCAGAAAAAGATTTTGGGAATCCCATGGAGTTACATAGTATAGGGAAACCATTCCCACCACATCTAATACAACTGTACCCATCTTATCTCCAATGGGCAGTTAATAAAGATACCTTAATTGCAGTCACTTGTAAGAAACATGTAGATTTTAACCTAAGCAGACCTCACTGTGGCTGCTCCCAACAGACCTACAGTGGGACCAGACATGCCAGACCCTCAGTTGGTATGCATTAACATGCCACAGCAAAGCCACAAGAGCAATACCAGACGACCTGAGTAAAGGATTTCACACAATGCCTAACATCAAACAAAGCCTCAAGTGACTCCAATATGGGAAAAAAAAAATCCATTAAAAGTAGTCAAACTGCAAAACTCTTCCTTTTAGGCTATTTTCAGTCCGATTCTTAGTGTAGTCCCACAGTTTCCCCATTCCCAGCTTAAACGGTAACAAGGTGGGGATAGGGATTACTGTTGATCTGCAAACCAGAAAAGGACGGTGGGCTGCAAAGAGAAGACCCAGCCCATTGCCAAAAGAGAAGAGTGAGTGTAGAGGACAGCACAAATGCAAATGGCCTTACAGCTGAAAGGGAGCAAAAGCAAATCAAACACCAAACATTCAGAGATCAATTGCGAGAGAAGCTGGACAGCTGGTAAATCTGCTCACCCCTGTGGGGCTATTGCTTCTGAATCAGTCAGGGGACTTGGCTCGAAATTAGCAGGCAAGGTTTAACACTGGCGCTGTCTGCGGGGGGATACCCTGTGCTGAGCAACACTGGGGACTGGTGGGGAAAAGCTCTGTGTCCGGCTGGCTGGCTGAGTGGGTGCTCAGTGTGGCTGCTGCCGGCAACGTTTGGCCATGCTCTTGCGATTGCTTGGTAAGGGCTCGCCTGGATGATGGCACTGCCAAGGGGAAGCACAGTGAGGCGATGCCAAACCAGATAAATGTTCTGCCTCACCTGTGTGTGGGTAATTGAAGTTAAAGTGTAAAACCTGGTCTATTACTGACCTTTTTAAATGTCTCCATCCTTCCCTTTCACCACAGCAGGTTGGTGCCCCCTCACAGCGGAAGCCATGTTTTTGCAATGGCTTTACAGTGTGGTTATGATCAGGCAAATGACTGGAAATTAAAAAAAAAAAGAGGTACCTATTTACCTGTACATGTCCAAGTCCTACATACCACAAATTATTTAAGTTAATTGTGTGTGTTTAAGGAGAGGTGATGGAGGACTTAATGCTAAGGGGTACCGTGAGCCAATACAGCAGAACAGCGTTTTGCCTCATGTACCGTTGATACAGGGCTGAGATGTTGCCGATTCTGAATATTTATAGCTGTCAATAAATAGTGTGCAAAGCTGAAAAAGCAGAGTGTGATTTGCAGTTAGCAGGGTGAGAAGATATTGCTGGCACACAGAAAAAACAAAAGCAAGACTTGCCCGCTGGACCAACATGGTAGGGAAAGCAGAGATGGGCACCAATTATGGGAGCGGCTGAAGTCATTTCTACAGAGGGGCTTCCCTAATTATACCTACACTTCATGCCTGAATAGCCCTGCCAAAATGCAACTATGGATCTCGGTCATCGTACTGTCCTAACAGAGTTTTGGACTAGGTCATATTTTTAAAGTGGGAGAGAAATTTTTCTGTCATCACACATAAGGGAGTTACATTTGTGAACAGATTAGACTCTTGACTGTGAGTCCAAAAATACGCAAGATACAGTCCCTCTTTTATGCCCTCTCAAATGAAACGTGCTAATAACAGACATTAACAACTGAAGCCTTTTAAGATGAAAAGGACTCTGTATTTGTTCTCTTCATGCTTGTTAAATGTTTTATGGTGACGCTTATTTACTGTCAAGAAAATATTTCCAGTGGAGGCAACGTACATAATGATAAAAATAAGCAAGCACTAAAACTATTTTTTTACTGACCAGAGCACCTTCCAGCACTTCCCCCTGGATTCTTTCACACAAAGAACATATTGTCATTGGGGCCATTATAGGGCTGCGCTGCTTTGCTAGTCTCGGCAGGACTCAAGGGAAACGGCTATAGATTGCAGCAAAAAAGTCCATCAGACAGATCGCATCTGACCCCACTGTTTCTAGGAAAGAATGCACCAGAACACTCCGGCTGAATAGACAGATTTTCCAAATGTTTTACATCAGTTTTGAGACAAAAAGAGAAGATGCTAAGGAATGGATTTGGCCTATAAACATTAAGCGATGTGATGCCCATTTCTCTAGGAAGCTGACATTAGGGGCTTTCTTGTTGATGGTGGACCTGAAGGAAAAAAACCACAACAATTAAGCAGCAATTGAAGAAAAGCAGGCAAGAAAAGATGGCTATGTATTAGTACAATAGCTCTGAGGCTTTTCATTTTAGGATACAAAGAGGGAGTAGAGAATGCTGTTTTCTTTTTAAAAACCTTTTAAAAATGGTAACTGCATCCTGCTCTTGTAGATGTATTACTTATGACATCCCAGTTTTCATCCGTTCATGATTTTACATTAGAGTTAAATCTCTGCAGCTTGAATCTCACGGCTGAGTTAGCCAGAGCCCATAAAATATTGAAACCTTTAGAGCAGCAGCCAGCCAGGTTGAGAGAAGTTCATGTCCAAAGCTGAGCTTTAGATTCTGAGACATCCCAATTGGAGTGTAGTACAGAAAAAAGCACTGATAAAATTTTCATAAAAATGAGCTAAGGATATTGCTAGCATGCTTCCCAGCATCTATATGAAAACTTAATCTGAGCTAATGGAAAGGATATGAAAGCCTTTCTCAATTCAAACACAGTCAGTGCATAATTCATAAATTATTGTCAGAGAAGTGATTCTGCTCTGAGATTTATTCTCTTTTGGATAGAAGCAACTGGAGGAAAAACTGGGTCTTTTTGACCTTTAATGCCAGCAAATTTTACAGTAGAGCTGTCAATATAACCAAGTAAACTGGTCATTTCTCCAAACAGCAACAAAGTGCCAGTATGCGCTCACTGCAGGCTAATATTAACACAGCCCTTTAGGTTACTTGCAAACCATTCAAAGCAACTGAACCTAAAACATTTAAGTGAAGATAGTTACAGAGAGGAGAATGAAATTTCCATGTTTTCCATGACAGACACAAAAAGGTTCATTATGTTAAGAAGAAAAATCACACAAAAATATGCTTCACTTCCTAACTCTAGTCTTCAGCAATGATTACCTTTAAAAGCCTATTTTCCAATTAAAAACCTATGCAACATTCCAATAGAAAATGCATACTGACAGATTTTTTGTTCCTTATATATGCCTCACTTCTAAACAACATAGCATAAAGTACGAAAACATTTATCCACGGGTAGTGATTAAATATTTCAGCTCTGAGTGAGGTTGTTGCACAGTCAATGCACACAATCTGTAGTGAGTTAAAAGCAAATCTGACAGAAATAGTTGGAAATCTGAGGAAATTGTAAATGCAATTAAGTACTACCAGTAGAAAAGGCAGCAGCTGGCTGATACACGGCAAGATTTCTCTTTCCTTCAGTTCTGGAATTGCTATTACCTTTTCTCCAACGTAGCAGGCACTTAAAAGAAAATCAAGAATTGGAGACATTTACAAGTTGTGAATCCTGGTGTGTTTTGAAGCTGTAAAAATGTGTTCCTGATTGGAGGCAAAGGCATCGCTAAAAATGACCAGCCTAATCCCCCCAAAGAAAAACAAAAGCAACAATCCAATAAATCAGTCTGATAGAGATATGAGGAACATTTCACCAAGAAAAAAGTACACTGGAGCCTGAAAATTACAACATACAGGAAAGCAGCCTGACACAATGAGATGATCTATTTCTTTTTAATTTGGTTTAAAAGTGATTACATGGTGTATGGGTGGGGAGAATTAATTAATTACAACTGGTTGCTTTAAACACAAATGTGCCAGCAGAGATGGCCAGAAATAAAGGTTGGTTTGGGGACCTTTTTCTAGAGATAATGGTATCAGAAAAGGAAGCTGCATGGAAAAGTGGCTGGAAATAGAAAGGTAAAAGGGGAAAAAATAGCAGGAGAGCAGTGAGTGATTTAAAACAGGTTCTTAGGACATTTACCCTGAATTCTCACTATGGTCATTGCCATTCCTCATGTGCAGCATCAGGTAGTACGTGATCATATCCCTCTCACTTCTACTTCCTATACAGGTCTCCAGATATGCTCATTAATCGATAGGGCTCTAATACTAGAGAGCTAATAAACCCCAAACCTACTGTAACAGAGAGGTGCTCAGATTAAGGGGCTGATCTTGTGCCCCTTGCTCACACAAAGCTTATATTAGGGGACGTTCTAGCAGAGCACTCATCCTGCACCTGTGAAGCAATAGATTGTACTGCACTGGACCAAAGTTACTGTGGCCTTTGCATTCGAGTTTCACCTGTTGGGAGAGGAAACTGCTGTGCCTGTTGCTGAAGGGTTTAGCCGCAGTTACGTATCCTGTCTTCAGTCCAAGAAAACGCTGAATTCCTCTCCTCTGGTGACTCCCTCTGACCTCTTACACAGCTGTGCTCCACACTGGCAATTAAGTCATATTTTAAAAAACTCTATCTTGTACGTCCCAAAACAAATCTTACTGAAATGCAAATGGAGGGAATATTGATGGTACACGAACCTTGCAACAGATTTCCAGGCCACGATACTAGGTTTACAATACTAATAGTTTTGAGCAAGTTGTCTTCCTTCTATGTTTTAGCTCACACTTGAAAGCAGAATCAATGATTCACAATGCTGGAGAATACAGAAGATGTTTCTTTTTCTCATAGCTGACTGGCGTTATTTATGGTTGCTGGGTAAAATTGTGACTGACTAGGGAAGCGCAAGGTTTTCCATGGACCCATCCACACCAGAGAATAAAGCCAGAATAACGCTTCCCAGAGTGGTCTAAAGGTACTGCTCTGCTATACGTATGATATAATCAGAATACCACCCCCTGCAATTCTCACCACCATCTTTACCAATGTTCCTCTTTTCACTCTATATAAGGATTTTTGTTTTTCCTGGAGGATAGGTAAGTGCACTGTATGTCTTGCACATAAAAAATATAAAAGCTGGGAATTAAACTTTCTCCAAAGCTAACTTGGAACCTAAGAATCCCAGTTAATCAAATCGATTACCAATAGATTGCAGACAAATAGGGAGTAAAAGGTCAATTTTAAAAACGGATTCTTTTTTTTAAAATGAGGATGAACATCCAGAAGAGCCCAAGGCAATCAAGTACTATAATGCAGTAATGCCTCCAATGTTTCAGCCTAAAGCTCTGGTATGACGTGAGCAGGCTGGTATCAGCCGCACAGGCACCAGTGGCTGCTCTGTCAGATCTGGGTCTTGGTTGTCCCCCAACATAACACAGTGCGTTGGGTCCTTTGTGCCTGGCAAAGCCTCAGGAGAGGGGCTGTATGATCAGGCAGCAGGAACGTATGACCAGGTGGTGCCACACGAGGAGAAGCCAGAGAGGGATAGTGGCAACGATACCAACATATTGAAAACAAGGAAGGTGGTGCATTTGCTGTTGGACCAACACATATCAAAAAGAGATTGAACCAGGTCTGCACAAAAACCCTTCCCAGTCAAATATATACTGTTCACGTGTTTGTGCATATATTAAAATATTTTCGTTACTAGGACACAAAACTAACATTACAATTTTGCAAACTTTGTATCTAAATTCTATTTGACTAGATGAATATACATTACAAGATGTCATAAATTGACTAAATAAATGAAACTGCTTAGAAATAAAGCCTTTTTTCCTTCCAGAGAGTTTGGCTGTGTTGAGCCTCAGCCTGTATTATTCACTGAGAACTACAAAGCACAACTGTAGTCCCATACCTTTGGAAGGGAAACCGATTTTCTTTTTTACCCTAACAGTTTATAGAAACAACCATATATAAATAACACATATTGGGTGACACAGAGCTTTTTTAAGCTTCTTGTTCTTGCCTATTGTTATTTAGCTTTCATACAGCCATAGCCCTGAGAACAACCCGAGTTTAATTTTACAAAACCTGATCTTCACATCTTTCTTTGACTGCATTTAGCTGTTGTGGAAGTAAGGAAGGAAAACATGCCTATTACAGTGGGAGAAGTTAACATACCTAAATGGCACTTCTTTTATAAAGGGAAGGTTGTAATAAGTCATGTGATTTAGAGTAAAGGCAGCACAGTGTGCAATGGGAGCAATTTTCTGCCCCTCAAACAGCACTTCAGGTGATGTTGTTCATCTTTCTGTGACTCGCTGTGTCAAAGCATACCCAGAGCAGAGGTGTTCAGGGACCCGACAAGCCGTAAGTGTCCAGCTGAAAAACCTGGGAGATATCCCAGGGCTCAAAGAGTTCACTTTTTCAGTTGCTCTGATTTACTTCAGAATGCACCTTCAGGGAATTTATGTCTTCCATGCCTTTAGTTTCCCATTTCCTTTCTTGTCATCTTTAAAAATCCATTAAAGATCACAGAGACAGTTTCTCCGAGCTTCCATTTCTGAGGGGTTGTGGAGCTCCATAAAGCGTGCAGTTCCAGAGGTGAACTGACTCTTTTACTCTCTGCACCTTGATGTTGTTAGGATGACATTTTAATTATAGGTGGCGGTTACAGACTGAGAAAACATGCTGAATCCAACAGGGAAACAAACATTTTTCAGTCATAAGGACTTAATGAAGACTAGCTAACCAGTCCCCTTCTGTCTGAACAGGAGAACATTAAAATGCGAGATAAAATGAGGGGTTTGGTTTCTCAGTGTGTTTGTTCAACAGATTTAAAATTATAGTAGTCCTATGTTTGCCAAAACCAATCATTAGGCTTTCAAGGTGTTGCTAAAATAAAAAAGAAAGTTACTTCCCTTAATAATAGGCAGCTGTAGTATTCCAGTTTGCATTTATATTTTCTATACAAAACATTTTGTTAGTCACATATGATGACTGGTACTTCACCTATTTTACAATATAGTTACAAGTTTCCCTACAGTAGAGTAAGTTTACATTAAAATGCCACACCACCCTTGCTATCATTAATTTAGATTTGTCTATCACTGTGCATGCTTGCTGCTTTGCCCTAGGTATTATAATAACTCTAGCCTGCTTGTCATTTCCTGCTAACATTGCCTCACCTGTAAAACTGCAGCAGCTCTATTTCAGCTTCCCCAGTTTCTGCCATCACCTTACCTATTACAGTAGAATAAAAGAACATTTCTCGGGTGCATTCATAGATATTTTCATCATATTTCAAATGCATTCGGACAATTGCTGTGTGTTTGCACTAAAACAAATGCAATAATTCCCCACATCTCTTCACGTATGGAGTATTTCCTTCTCTGTTCAAATTATGTTTATGCAGAATTGGAAGGCAATGCTCCCACACAGATGCAGAGCTATTTTTTTTTTGTTGATATATGTATTTTATCGTAAGCATATGCATGAATATGTCTGTGTTCATACATGTTTGGTTTTTTTAAATATGCAGCACTTCCAAAGCACTTAAATTTAATAGAAAACCCACAGCTTAAAATGTAAAATTTAAAAAGAAGTGACAGGTCATGTTATTTGGATACGGACTAATTTTAAGGTAGCAAAAGCAGCGTGTCATTAACACAAGACCCTGACTACACGCACTATCTGTGACTGCACCAATTACTCTAACTGGGCAAGAGTAGTCAGATTAGCGGGACTGCCAGTGAAATCGGCTGTGTGAGTGGACTAGCCGTGGGGCACAATCTCTGTGTGTTGTGGGGCTGCCGAGCTTTGCCCTCCTGTTATTTTGGAAAGAACAAAACCCTTCTGAAACATTTTCCTGTTGCTAGAAACCTGCTAGAGCGGATGCTGCAGTCAGAGCAATTTTACTCGCATTACAGAAAAAAAATTCTGCTGGTAATAAACATATCACTCGGTATCAGGGTGCTGAGAGGGGCTCACATCCAGCCCTCGCTCTGAGCAAAGCCCCCTCGGTGGGTATCCTGCCTGTTCCTACTGGAGAGAGTTTGCCTCCCCTGTAGCACTTGAAATCCAGTCTAGGAGAAGATGCAATAAATGAATTTATTAACCCATGGGGGATGGGAACAAGCAATGAAAACAATAAAAAGACTATGTGTTAACCTATATGCATACCTCGATGGTTCCAGATTTAGCTGTATGTGCTAAATTAGACCATTAAACACTGTAAAGCAAATGGTGTACTGAAACGCTACACAGCCTTGTAATTTATACCATGTTACGCAAGGTACAGTAAGTTTCGCGTAGTAAATAGGGTCTCATTGGATGACTAGTCTCTAACAGTACATTTTCACATAATTAAAGTGGACACGGTTTAGAAAAATGAAAAGGCTAGAATATAAGACTCAGCTGCGAACAATATTAAATGACATTATCAATAACAGAGATCCCAGGGTTTGCATATTAATTGCAAGAAGGTGCTAATTTGAGTGTTTTAAGCTTGCATTCACAAGCTTGTTTACATGCTTTGTTCCACCTGGACCTGTTTGGAGGTTTGTCAAAAACCTAACAAGCAGAAAAAGATTGCATTTGAAAATACACATACATGTTTAATTAAGCCAGGGCCACCGAACATTCCTCAATATATTTAGCTGTTGAGATTTAAGCACCACCAGAGCATCAGGCATTATCACCTTTTGAAGTACTGCAGAATCTTTAATATTTAACGCACAAAGCAGACTTTAATATAAAATTCTAGCAGACCACAGAAGATTAAAGACGCATTATAAATGTGACAGTTTGTAAATGGAACACCAGTATTAAAGGGAACCCCCCTGATATTTTATAGCATATTTTTCAGGTGTATACTAAATTATAAATACAATTAAATAGCAGTAATTATTCTCTGGGAGGGGATGGCAGTTTAACTATTCTAGAAAATAGTGATTAACTATAATGTAGGAAAGTGGTAATATGTGTTTTACCACACTGTTCTTGCAGCCAAACTTCACACAGAAGTGGAGTCTTCAGTTAATTTAAAACCACCCTAGGGCCCTACATCCATGGGCACAATGTCTTCCCTTCCATGAGGCAGAGTGGGGAGGGTTGCTTTCTTGGTGTCCAAACCTCTTGGCTTTTGCTTAAACTATACAGCTCTTCTCCATTACTGTAGATACAGCTGCTGCTGCTACGAATTGCAAGGGAGGGAGGGCAGCAGGGAGACCACAGAGGAGTTAAACTGGTACCTCCTGAAGAATTTTAATCCTGAATTAAGATGGACCAGTGCTGGCTCATAATGGTCATGCAGGGAATTTTGAAAGGCAGGTAGCAAACCTTACTGTACACTAAATTAATTTGACAATCATGTGTATCCAAACCAACAAGACTCATATTTAATAGGTTGCACCCATCCTTTAATTCAGTAAATAAATCCCATAGGACCAGAATCGCCCCATGTCTTTTACTCAGCTCTGTTTTCCCAGAGGGATAAATACCTGTGGGAGTGATGGCAACCATTAAAAATCTCAAGGATGAGATTTGGAGCAGACTCTCCGCTTGCTACCTCTTGTGGGGAGTTGAGATGGGCCCCCTTAAATCAGAGCTGAGCTCTCCTGGAGAGCGCAGGCTGATGGCAGCTCAGTGCAGCGGGCAGCACAGGGACATGTCTCCTCTGAGGCAGCCAGGATTTTAGTGCAAGCCTGCCAGAAGGAAGCCGCTCGAGGAGTACGTCTCTCAGGACCAAGACCTGGGTAATGTTTTTCTGTCCTAGTCTTTCTGCATTGCCCCTCGACCCACTTCCCTTTAAGAAACAAACTGATGGAGGCAGCTTTTTTATTTTCAACTGCCATTCCACAAAATTTTTGGGGATTCTGTTTTAGGAGACCCAAAGACTAGGATTATTAATATTTAGCAATTTGCATCTTTGAAGAGGAGGTTTCTTTTTGAAGGCCACCTACATCCAAACATTTTTACCCTTGCTGGGGAGCAGACCCCTGCACATCAGACATTTTGGAAAGCTCCCCACAGCTTGAGGTAGGGGCTCAAGATTACTGAGGGAGATGCTGGCAGAAGCCATGGTTCCCGGACAACATTTCTCTGACCAGAACAACTTCTACTCACCCCATCCCCACCTGCGATTTTCCCTATTCCGGATTGCAGCGTTAAGGTTCATGCCCAGATGTCATTTAAACTCTGTTGGCAAAATGAGTGGCTCTGATGACAGCAACAACAGTTTCAAGGGGCACAATCTAGATAGGATCGAAGAGGAGAAGAAATTTAAACCAGGATTTTAAAAGCACAGAAATCCAACAATTTAGCATGAGTATTCAGGTCTTTAGTGCTGGGCCATACAACTCCAATGTCTCAGTGCACAGCTGAAGCAGTTCTCAGGTCTCCAGAGTGCCAGGCACACCACTGCATTAAGGGCATTCTAATATGCATTCCAGTACAAAAACTTAGCATATTATTTTCACTTTTATTATCAAAAAAGGAAAATATAGCTAATATTATCCAACAGAGTGCTTTAAAACAGAATTTTCAAATGAAAAATATAAAGAGATCTTAGTTATATTATTCATTGCAGAAATAAAAAATAAATTATACATAGTCACCTAATAGAGAGAGATTAAAATGGATAAATAATGAAAAGATTACAATAGCTGTATTTCTCAGGGTCTAGTTTATATTGTTAACCTAAGTACTGTACACTAGACACGATTAGGCACACTGCTCATATGAAAAATGCAGTGCATCTGCTATTCATAAAAGCAATACCCAGGTCATGTTTTCCCCGAGACTTTGCAGGAGCTGGATCGCACACATTCTTTGTGTTGGCATAAGCACACCAGACTGTGCCTCACATCTACATGGGATTTTTTTCATGCAAAGGTGGCAAAGACGTGGAAAATGAAAGTTTGTGCTAGAGAAATGGGTGCATTGCTAAGGTGAGGGTTCAGTTGTTACTGGAGGAATTTTTTGGTTTTGCTAAATTACTTCTTTTTCCATGTGCCACACACTCTAACAACACCTCCCCTTCACTGCAGGTTGCAGCTTCTCTGGAAACAAGGATGCCTCTACCTGCTTTCGGAAGATTTTGAAGGATTAAAAAAATAAATAATCTTTTCATTTGGACTAAATACAAGATTTTATAAATTTAACAAAAAAAACCCAACCCCCAGGGCAAAAGCCCTACCGCACAATAGCCAGCAGCTCCACAGGCACGCTGCCTACCAGGCACGCTGAGGGTCCCAGCTGAATTCTCTGCCCTGCCACGTCTGTGGTCTTTCACTTCAGCCCAGGAACTACAACCCGGGAAAAAGGCAGCTTCACTCAAACCTGCCACGTTCATTCAAAAGAAAGATTGGCTTAAGCGAATGGGTGTTTTGTAAAGAAAGTTGGCTTGGTTTTAAAAGACGTTCAAATTGTCTGTATGTTCGGCCTTGCCTCCTGATGTCCCTTGTGCTGGGCTGAGCTGATGGGTCCTGTACCCCCAGCCAGGGCAAGTTCCCCGGCTAGGCCAGACGAGGGGCTCCTCCAGGAGAATCCTCCTCGGTCTTCAGACCCTCAAACCATCCCTGGATTCCCAGGGTGATTTTTGCCTATCTGAGCAGTCAGCCCAGCCTCCCGCTGACCTAGCGCACCAATTTAATTTTGCCCCTCCGTTAGCTTGTGCAGGGTTTTGAAACCATTGAACAAAACCAGCACCGGTGTAGATGCGACTAGGTGTGCTCATGGAGAAAAGGCTTCCTCAGTGAACCTTTCTGTCTTTAATGATTGAAATTATGATCTTAATCTGCTTGTTAAACCGGTATTTAAATGGCTAGAAAGTGTTTTATAGTCTCCAGTGCAAGGGCCCAAATCTGTTGATATTGCAAGTGTCATCAACATTCAGCACCATGGCAGCTGTCACCAGGCAGTTCAGAAAGGCTTATTTAATTGATACTTTCCATTTCAAATACAATTTGCAGTCGGCATGTGGTGAGAAATGCATCTCACCATGCAAATTTTCACGGTGCTAGAGCACAAAAGAAAGGGTGCTGCTTTTCTTTTGCGAAAAAGCTTGAAATGTAGTCTAGGAAGCAGAGTACTCAACTCTTTATGTGAAAGTTGCTTTCATTTAAATCAGCTAAATCATACTAAATCTCAGATTATTTATTTCTGTATATGAAACAGCATATGTGGCAAAATGTAGAAAGTAGCGTACTATTTTTGGAAATGGGAAAGGAGGCCCTGTTTAGCTGTGGGGTTTAAACTAGTGTCTGCAATTCAAGCCTGAGCCAGGAATCTAATTTAGGTTAGATGGCTCCAAAATTCTCCAAGCCTTCCTAAGGAGATTTTTTTTGCTAAAATAACACAAACCTCACAAGAATAGCTGAATTCACTCTTTCACCATTGAAGGTCAAGAGATTTTAGCAAACACAACTCCTATGGCTTTTTCCATGTAGTTTAATTAATAGAACCTAAGGGTAGGCAGAACCATTTGACCATCTGAACTGACATCTTCTGCATCACAGACCATAGCATCTTACCCAGCTGCCCTGCACCAAGCCTAATAACTTGTGTTTGGTTAAGCCGTAACACTTCTTTTCTTTCCTGTAAGAGACCTTTTCTCCGAACTGCACCTTTCTGTTTCTAAGGACTATGCCTGCCTGCAGGGGCAAGTGCCACGTTGCAAGACGGGGCTTTGAATAGAAGCACACAGACACATGCACTGAGCACTCAGCTGTACCGACGTGACTTTTTTGGTTTGCTCCTCCTTTTAATCTATGCTAAAGAAAAAAAAAGCCTTTCTGATTTTAAAATATGTAGCTAATTTTTATGCCTGAGAAGACATTACAGCCAGAGTTGAACCATTTCAGTGTTATTTCCCACAAGAACAGCTCGCGGATCCCAGCAGCGCAGCCTCAGCCCTGGCCACGGTGAGATCCCAAGCTGAATGCAGCCTCCTCAGCCTCTGCTTGGACCTCCTCCGAGAGCTGACTTCTCCATGGCCTGAGCCTGCTCAGCCCCATGCCAGAGGGCAAGCAGCCCACTGAGGACAGGACCTACCATGGGCTGTGCCCACGGCATGGGAGCGAACTCCCTGGAGAAGTCGGTGGGACTTCACAGCCTTGGGCCCATCTGTGAGACTGCCTTTGCTTTACACCTCATTTTAGGGAGCAATTTAAACCGAGAGGTTAGACTGGAAACGCCTTTGACATCTTTTCATGCATCTCATCCAGAACTGCTCCGTTCAGCCTTTCCTGTCCCCGGTTTAGCAGACAAAGCAGTGGCTGAAATCCGTTTTAATTCAAACATCGCCGAATGTTCTTCTCGAGACACGACAGAGTGCTCCCGGCCCCCTCCCCCTCCCCGTATCTTGGGTGAGCACATACTTAGATCCCCCAAGCACAGTGATAATTTCTCCTTACCAGCAGAGCCAGTCATTATTTATTATATCACTCTCTCACTTCTTCAGTCTCTCCTAGTGGGAACATTGCAGTGGCTGCTGGCTAGAAAATTAGCCAAGGGAACTTCTTCTGTTGGTCTCTTTCCTCATTATACTAGTAAAAAAAATTTAACTGTGACATTCTCGCTCTCTCTGTATATATATATCAACGCAGGTTGGAAGCACACTGTAGGGGCTAATAGTGAGTAATTTAACTGTGGCTCTCTCACACGTTTTACCCTCATTCTTTCTCCAGAGTAGCAGCAGCAGAACAGTATGTTCATGTATTGTTGCTCCACATTATAAGCAGAGCTTGCAAGTTTATGTCTAATCTCACTTTTTCCACTAGGTTGTTTTTTTTCATGTGGATGTGATGCAATTTCTTCCAGTGTCAAGGGGCTGCCATAAATTACAGAGAGATTCAGGTAATCCTTAAAGAAAAGTTTGGTTTTTTTCCCCTTAAAAAGTGCCTTTAAAAAAAACAAGGGGAACATCTCACTGGAAGAAAGTTCTGCATATGCACACACACTGTCAATGATACGCTGTGAAGAGCCATTATATTAATACGTGTACAAAGAGGTAATTCCTTTAAGTTAGGAAGAGACTCATCTACGGAGCTATCATTGAGGACAGAATTGGTGGTGTTCACTGCTCAGACAGGAGCCATGTGAAGCGTAAGGTAGAGGAACACTTATGTCTCCACTCACGTGTCCCACAGCACGGCTCAGGCCAGCGATTGGACCTGGTTTCATTTCAAGAAAATTACAAGGGGGTTCTCTGCTCAGCTGTTCAAAAGACCTCTGCGTGTGACCAGGTCACTATTTTTACATGTTGGGGTATATTTGTGCCAAGCGCGTGCATGCAGCACCACGGGGAGAACATCCACACTTTATCTGGTGGATAAAGAAAAAGGACTGAGTAACTTTCTGGAATAGTGACGTATTTGGGAAGGGTCACCACAAATCATATGACCCTCCACAAAATCCTTTCTAGAAACAAACACAAAGGGAAGCTGCAAATGACAGCATTGCAAATGCTCAGATTTCTTGAAAACTTTGGAATTTGATATCTCTGATTTTGACGCAGATCCATCATATATAAATACACATCCTGCTAGGAATATAGTCATAGTACAATCTTGTGACTTTATGGTCAGGTTTACAAAAAGATAAATCTGCTTAAATATTTTGCAGAAGGTGCAAAAATTTAGGTTAGGGGTGAAAAAAAGAATGGAGAGAAACTCACTGTTCTTTTCACCCCAACTATCTTTTTGGCAGTGAAAAAAACGCTGACTACAGCTGTGCAACTCTTCGTTTATACCAGGTGCCTCCAAATCTCTTTTATTTCCTAACTCAGGTCACCGGTCTTGATGAGAGCTATTGTTAGCAGGGAGCAGTCCCTGCACCCTGTACTGGCCGGTGACTCTGCATGTCCCCAGATGGCACCAGGGACACCTCTTCTTGCCTGGTCTTCTCCTCCCCGTTCCCTGGTGCTCGTCCTGTGCGTGCAGCTGGCTCGCGCGCTGCAGCGGTGTGTAATTGGCTGGGTAACTCCATGCACCTAGCAACACAGATGTCAGATGCTGGCTCCTGCCCAAAGGGAAGGAGGACGAGGACAGTAAACAAAGACCTCAGTGTCCTCCATTTTGGAGCGCCTGCTGTAAGTTTTACTCTCTTCACTTTGAATTATAGTGGCAGTGCTTTGAGCAACTACATCTGAAGTACTCCAGCAACATCACACTCTTGTTCCACCACCGCTCTGATGACCACCAGTGTAATTCAAAGAGAAAGAGTAAAAACTCACCTCTAGGTATAAAAAAAGAGAGAGAGTTTATTCCCTGCCAGAAGAAACAACACGATCAGAATTATGGCAGTTTCTACCCTGAACTATAAAACTAATGCTTTCCGTTAGCCACTGAATAAAACTGTCCTTTTTCAAGAAAACCATCTTTCACACTTATAATATTATCTTTCCACTAGATGCTGAATACACTGGTTTATTATGTCTAGCATCTTTTTTTTTTTATCATGGAAAAGGTAACGGAGGAAAAAAGTAATGCATTTTGGGCTGCTTATGGAAAAGGAGGGAAGGAGAAGAATTTTTCTATATTTGCATTGCTAATTAGCAGAAAGCACACAGCTAAGACAGTGATCAGTACTGTACACACGTTTTGAGAAATGAACAAACATTGCACTACGTCTGAATATGCAACCATTTGTATAGTTCATGTTGCATCCAGGCTTTTCCACAGGGCTCTACAAGGGACGCACTGAAAACCCCCCATGGCGGGCTGGGGGGGATGTTGGGGTATGATTTGTTTACCCTGGAAAGGGCAATGCGGGGGCACCGCTTGCTTTTCAATGTCATTTTGGTGTTTCTTCACCCCCAAACAAATTTGCCAGCTGGGCTGACTGAGGAAAAGGAATTTAAGAGCCTTGCCCAAGGTCACTCTAAGGAACGAGCAAGTCAAGCCACTTACTCAAGGGCACTCTGTGCTTCAGTGGCCCAACATACCTCCCTCTTGCTTCAGGTTGTTTGTGCCAACCTCTGCCCCCCTCACCCCACAGCCTTCCCCACGCAAGCAGCACAGTGTAAAGTTCACAACAAAGCCAGCAAAGTGCCCTGTACCATCCATCCATCTACTTCATGAGATAAGAATAGTTCCTTAAACCTTTGTTCATGGCAGATGTTTTCCTGGTCTGATGAGTTTTTTTCTAAATGTCAGTGTCTATCCAGAAATTACATCTTGATGTACATCCTTGTGCCTGGATACATGAATAGCTTTACAAGATGAAGACAGCTTGGAAAAATCTAGCTCAAACCTGAAGAAGGTTGAAGAAGCTGGGATAGTGCAAAACGTTATACAGCTTGAAATAAACACTGCCTCATCTCAAAGTGCTCTTTCATTAGGAAAATGCAATAACTCTTGGAAAACACTAGCCACATATCAGGCTTGACAGAGGCTCAGCTTCTGCCCATTCACATATGTGGTCTCAACAACAGCAAATACCTTCATGTTGCCCTCCTCTGCAGGTATTCTTTCTTTCAGGGTCAGTCCATAAAATCAATTTCACAGCGATCTCTTTTCTGTCTAATTCCCATAGGTTTTCTTACCTGAACATAAAGAGTTTACATTCAGCAGTATTTTTTGAGAATTTAGACCAACAAACCCACTGTTTCTGCCCTGAACAGCTTTCCATTTGCCTGCCAAGTGATACGCTGAGTGTCTGCACAATAACAGAGTTGCTATTTACAGTCCTGCATGGCATCATCTACAGAGGTTTGATCTCCAGTTTGTCAAGTTCAAACTGTCAGGGACTCCCTCTCTACTCCTCTGTTTCCCTGGCTGAGCCATGGGGTAGGGTGTTATACTGCAGGTCAAACCAACACAAAATCATTTCCATGCAGGCAAAGCTCTTTGAGTACATGACACCGTCTCTGGTGCCACTCGGGTTTAGCTTGATCTTCCACTGAGCTGACTCTGTTCTTCTGCTCAGCTGGGTTCACTCGTCGACATGGCAAGAGCTACACACACACGGAGGAAAGCTCCCTGGCCCTCGTCTGCATCCATGTATTTGGAAAGTCATATCCCTGAGCACACCCCCTCAATCTTCACCCACTGATTTCAGTCAGGTTAGCTAACACATGATTTACCCATAGGAAGGTGATTGTTATCTACCCCTCTTCTTCCCCTGAGTCTGGCCATAGAGCTGTCTTTAAATCTGAACTCTGACACTTCACTGCATAAATGTTACTTACACTGGAGAGAAAATAACTGAGCTCTGCTGTTGGCAGGTCTGCTCCTATATTGTCACCTTGCACCCACACATGCAATAAGCACTGTTTGGAGGCAGTTCACTGTATCTCATAAGATCCCAACAACTGCCTCTATGCAAGTAAAGCACAGAGTGACAAAACCCCAGCAGCTATCCTGGCATCAGTGTGCCAATCTCACCTGTGCCCCAAAAGTTCACTCTACAGCCCCGACCCCTCTGCTGAGAGCTGGGGATGCGGCACAGGTCGTCGCAGGTCTGGTGGTCAGCTTCAGTCAGCTACCAGGTGCTCATCCCGGTTACGTTAATGCCAGGTGATGAGAAGGGTATTTATGAGCAGTAGTGTAATTTATACATCTAATTAATGTATTTTTAAAAAAGCAAAGGTACTATTAAATACTGTCAGGTCCCAGTATGAAAAGGCAGTTTCAATATTATCTTTTATAAATCTATTCTCTAATTCTAACCAGATTCTTCCCATCAAGGCTCCCTATCTGCTGAGGACAACCTGCCATCTGAAGCCATTTCAAATGTAGTCACAAACAAATACTTGTATTAATATTAAACATGTAGCAGTTTCAAGACTATGTATTTTTTTGTACAGAGATCACACTATTCTTTTGAAGAGCCAACAGGGCTTTTGTTCCCAGCGCCTTTTAAACAATCGGGGTATTAACTTTTCTACTACTGCAAGCCTCTGAGCAACTTCCAGCAATATTCTCCAGACAGGTGTTTGCATAAAACGTGTCTTACAAAGACCTTGGGCAGACAGCTAAGGAGTTTTACCTTGTGTGCATTAGCAGCCGAAGCGCTCAAATGCCATGAAGGGCCCTGCAGATCCCACAACTGGCTCCCTGGTGCTGAAGAGCCCTGTTACTTTATGGGGAGTGGGATCCAGAGAAACGTTATATGTTGTTCACAGAAAGAGTTATGTGCTTTGTGCAAGTGAGTGTGAGAGGAACGGAGAGCTCCAAACCAGCCCATCCCAATTCTCCCTTGGTATCTCTGTGGCTGCAGCCCTCCCCCTTATGCAAGTTTCTTCTGGTCCCCATGAGGATGGTGAGACAGTCATTAGCAATTAGCCTAGGGAGGGAGAGGCTAATTGTACCAATTAGCAATGGAGCACCAGGTGGGGAGACTTAGAGGCCAGTCAAGAGGGGACCAATAAAATGACTGTCAGGGTCAGCAATACAGCACCATTTGATGGGGAGGAAGGAGAGATGGATCTGCTGACTGCATCTATTTGTGTCTTTTGTTTCCACTTTGAAATAGCCTTTTTAAAGCACTTGGATCAGTCAAACCTGTGGCTTGAGGTGTTCTTACAGTAGCAGCAGGGGAAGGGAGAGCTGAGGTACAGCCATCAGCACCAGCCTTGCCATCTTCCCTCACAGCTTGTGTGGTTCAGAGCAGCCTTATTCTTCCCCGTGATCCTCAAAGACGCCTCTGTAGAGAAGCCATGCTTTGCAACGTTCACCCACATTTTAAGCACTATAAATTCCTCTTGGGGTCTTGCTCACAGTATAGTACCTTGCCTAGCTCAGGTTTTCCTCCCTGTAGCTCAGGGTTCTTACATGGAAACAACTGTAAATGGAGGGCACCTCTATACCCTTGTGCCCTGGATTCAAACTGTATTATGCTGACACGTGCTCAAGTGACAGAACAACACACCTGATTGCAGTAGATCACGTTATAACAAGGTTGTCGCAAAACACTCATCAGCCTCCTTCTTGCAACAATCATTTGTCTCTCTGGGTTTCAGTGCAGTACTGAATTCTGACTCCAGGACATTTTGAAGTGAGGCACACAGCTCCATGCTGCAGGAAGACAAAGCCTGGCAGGGGCCCTCTCTATGAGCTACTCTTTCACTGCTCTCTATCCACGCTCCAAATTTTTACTCCAAAAACACACTGTAACTGTATGTGCCAGTACTCCCACAACAGCCCAAAGCAACCATAGAGAAACCAAACAATGAAAGCAATAAAAGCATTGAGTCATACAAACTAAAAATACCCATAATGTCACTGTGTAACTACACAGCTACTTACAGCTTATTGGGTGGTGCTTGAGACCAGATCTTGCTGAAAGGCAGGACTTGTCCCCTCTGTCCCCTCTTCTGCCTGCGGGAACTCGAAGGCAGACCTCTACCCTTCGTCAGTCTGTGGGCTGTCCAGAGTGGGACTGCGCAGAGAACACGTCTGATCTTTTCCACCGAAGCCACTCCACTTTCTAGAAATAAAGATAAAGTTTGGTTTACCAGATGCAGGGACTATGTACACTGCAGCCTGCTGTTTTTTCCACTTACCTAAAGGGAGGACATGTCCTACAGTCCCAGCTCCACGGCTATCACAGAACCAGTGCTTCACATGAACTGCACAGACAGCCCCTGTGGCAGGAAGCAGAACTGAAGGGTGACGCTCTTGGGCATCCCCCAAAAGGAAGACATTTCTCTGTTGGAGAGTGTTAGCGCTGCTCAAAGGCACCACTAGTGGACAAGGGGAGCACCAGTAGGAACCTCAGGGCTTTGGGCTGGCAGGGTGAGGAAGGCATTACAAAGGCGAGACACTTGTGTCTAAGAGGTTGTGCGTAGTTTTTGCATGAGGCTGAGCCTTGTCCCCGCTCACCCAGGCGATTGGTGGACGCAGGCAGCCTGGGCCACCCTTTCTCACAGAAACTGAAACTGGTCACTTGGCCAAACCCTCACTTTCTGGGGTGGTATAAACCTTTGAAAACAAACAAACAAACAAAAATCCCTTGAGGCTCAGAAAAGACCAGTGAACTGTAAAGACCTAGTGAGATAGTCCAGGTCCAAATTAGCGGCACTGAGCAGTAGGTCAACAGTGCAAAACCTTTCAGCTTTTTGCTACCGGTAACAGAAGAAAACCAGGGTGCATTTAAACTCCAGCACCTTTCCACAGTTTAATAGTAAATGGCCTATATTGAATAGCTGGCAACACATGCACTCTCCTTGTTTTGCTTCCTTGTTAAATGTTTCCTGGCATGGTGACAGGTAAAGCATAATACAGCTTGGCAATATGGCTTTTACATGGTGAAACAGCTCCTCCGTGCTACGCTAGAATACATATTACTGTGACAAGGGGCTTTATTCTGAATTATCTGCACATCCTAAAAGCCAGTGGGAAATTGGAGAAGAGTTTAGTGAAAACTACATAAGATTTTGTCACCGCTGAGCGGAAAATTTTGGATGGAAATCACAGACTGTGGGGCTTAATCACAGGTCCTTCTGTGGTTGGCGCACTATGGAAGGCAGCCCCAGCCATTAAAAATTCACTTGGGAAAGGTGGATAGTTATCCAGCATTAAACATGTTTCTGTGGCACTGAATTCTTCAGATCGCTTGGGGAAGTAAGTCATCCACTTTTTAACCTGACAGTGCTTGTTGATAAGAACAGTACAGAGAGCTGGATGGCGCGCTTACACAAAGCTGATAGATGGAGAGGATTTATCCTGTGGCAGGGGAGCTGGGTAGGACTAAAGCTGTTCTGATTTCTAAGCATGGAGATGATCAAGTTATGCAATTATTTCTTAACTTAACATGTATGTGAGTGACGGAGAGCAGAGACCCACGCAAGCCTGGCTCTGCGCTGCACTTCCTTGGAGACAGTCTTCCCCAGAGCCACTGTTGCGCCTCACAGAGCCATTTTCACTTGGCAGCTCTCTGAAATTTAGGAGCTGTTTTAGCATTTCGAATTTATGAGTTATTTTGTATCTGGAAGCTGCTGTTAAACAAAGGTCTGTCTTGCTCTGTGGGCTGGAGAAAAATGCTAAAGACATTCTGACTGCTACAAGTTGTTGTTGAGAGATAGAGCTGAAGAAAATGACCAAGAGGAAAAATAGAAAAATTTCTGAGCCACAGGGTTGTTCTGTTTCTCTCTCATGTACTTGTTTTCACACTGCTTCTTTTCCCAGCCTATAGGTGGTTTCATGCAATGGTCATCACTGAGGTATTGGATGCTTTTTTTTTCCTTGAAGATTGTGTCTATTTAATATTAAAATTATGAGCTCACCACGTATTTTCAGATTTTTTAAACTGATTTGGAAAAAATCAGGCTCAGGTTATTTTTACCATCCCACACCCACCAGAGGCCTCAGACAGTGATCTGATAGGGAGCTTGAAGACCAAGAGAACGGAAGCGTCTGACTGAGCAGGGCCTAAGGTAAAAATAGTCTGTGCTGGAGTATATAATTTTATTACATGAGAAGGCTCTATCTTTACTGCTTCAGGTATCTCAGCCATCAAAAGCTCTCACAGGAATACAGAAACCATCGCTGGTATCCCTAACCCCAGCACAACCCATAACCTCTGTAGGGCAGAGGTGTGGGAAACGCTATCAGAAGCAGCATTGAAGAAACAGGTGACCACAGTCTTCAGATGTTGCCTACAATTGACCACACAGGACATCCACCACACAGGGCAACCAGGTAAGCTGCATAACCAGACATAAATATTGGTGATCAAGGATGAATAAAGGGAAGAAATGTTTTCTGCCATTATTGTTACATGAACTCCTGAAGACACGTGTTAAATGGAGACATTCCAGAATAAATGTAACCGTGCCAAAACCAAGGGGCAATGAGGGACCTGCAGTTACCTTGGCCATTTTTGTCAGATGCTTCTTATGACCTCCAAGTGACTAGCACAGTCCTCACCCGTTGAATCTCTGCCCAGTAGCACTTGTCCGTACTCCATGCTACATGACTGGGCACTGACCATACTTTAAAGACAGGAGGCATATTTTATAAATAGTCTGTCAGCAGAAGAATTATTTCTGAGGCCCTTGATTAATAATGTAGGACATCAGTGATCTTGGAAAACGTTAACATCAGTGCTGTACTTGGCTGAATGGAACAGATGTTGACATCTTTGTTGTTGTTTCTTGGCTGAAGACAGATGTTTGTGAGGTTAGATGGAAAAGGCAAGAGAGTATGGACATACTGGAGTCAGTGGAAAACACTTGCCGCTTCCTTATACTCGATCTGTATTCTGAGAAGTCTTTTAGATTATAATTGCTCCGTGATTAAGCATGTGCCAGTGTAATTTCTTAGGAGTTGAGACAAGGAACATGCTCCTGATACTCTGATGATGTCTGAATAGTCCTTGCATGGAAGAGAAAATAAAAGTGCATTAGGGAAGAGCAATAAATACCATCAACTGCTCTACTGGATTGGATTTGTGAAGGCTGCTCCTGTCTCAAATGTTAATGGAGTGGCTTAATTTTCCTTGAAATGGTCATAATAAACTCAGGAAAATGTAATTCACGGATGAGGCATGATACCTGGTGTTGAAAAAAGCCTCGGTGTTCTTAATACCTAAAAAAAGATTGTTCAGAAGCAGATCAGCTGTGTAAAAATGTGACCTCTCTAATGCTTCCAAGTTCAAAATGATTTGTTGGGTAAGTGTCATTTGAACAAGTTAAAGCTTCACAGTTTACTAAAGCATGTGTTTTGTATTCTGGTCCAAGTATGACTACACCAGAAAATGCTTTCCCTGCATCATCTGAAATGCCAAATATAAGGCAAAATTTTGCTTCAAACTTCCATGAAGAGCCAAATTCTCTCCACCCACAATAATATACAAACTACATAGTAAATCACCCTTCTGAAAACATTTCATCTACTTTGTACTTTCAGTCCAATGTTTAAAGGCTTCTGTAAGTAAATCTCTTACTTCTCCCATTTCTTTCAGGGAAAACGAGCCCTGAGCTCACAGACAGTTTCGGCTTGAGGATCCCGTAGAGAAAACTATTTTGGGCAAGAAGAGGTAAGATTATGTCCCAGGTGTTCCTGGGGCCATGGCGCTCTCAGAGCTGTCCCATCAGCCAGTCCCACAGAGAAGAACAACGAAACAGGCTTCTTCCTGCAGAGGGAAGACCTGTGCCTGGGGTTTGCCCAGGCATGATCAGAATTTTGCAGGTATAGAAAATTTGCTGGGGTCAGTCTTCATCCACCTTTCTTCTTTCCAGCTTTGCTTCTCAGACCGGAAACTTTTCTGTCTCTTCTCTGCCTGCACAGGGGCTGCTTCTACAGCCTCTAGGAAAGTCAGTAGGAGCTTTCTGTGCTCATGCTGTGGGAACAGCACTGCCACACTGCCTTGGTAACATGGACAGGTGAGCTCAGGTTTTTAAGAATTACCATGATGAAGTTCAGGAGAAATGGAGCAAGCAAGAAGGTTGGTAAGGGGAATGGCCATGACTTGCTCAAGATCTTGAGATGAAGGATAGCATGAACTTGGCAGGAAGAAAGAACAAGTAACCTCATCCATGGCTCTTATTTCTTGAGAAATAATCCTAAGCAGAAAACAGATCAGTGTTCCCGGACTCCTGTGGCTCCTACAAGGAAACCAGTAGGACCATTACAGCAAGGAAGGAGGTTAATAAACAATTCACATCCCTGGGCCAGCAGATATGAGGCAGAAACCAGCTGGAGGGAGCCTGGAGCTGCTTCTAGGCTATCGCCACAAAAAAATCCCCTTGTCCTGCCACTGCAGATATGGGAGAGTTTTGAAGAGGTTGGTTGCTGTAGGATTAACACTCTTTAAACACTGATTAGCTGATATCAAAGTTATTATGGGATTAATCATGTATTATCCAGCCCATGTACCACCTGATGCGCTTTCAGAAAAAAAAGAAACATCCCACCAGAGGTGTTGTCTAGTGCCAGGTGTAGGCAACGTGTGTTATTATGTGGGTGTTCCTAAATGATTTGGGAAGGAAAGCATTTGTAAAATTTAAATCTTACCCCTTATTAGGGAGAACTAATAGAGAGGGATTTCTCAAGGTTAAGTAATTTCTATTATTAATTCTGCTTTTGTGTTTTGCAGCTTTGAGCCAATAATTATCTTCCAGATACACAATACAACACAACTAACAAAATATGGTCTATCAGACTGTATCATCTACCATTACTTATCTATGTTTGTGTAACAATTTCATCATTTGAGCAAATAATAGCAGATTCCACAATATGTCATTCAAGTATCCCCAGTTTATCTATAATGATTTTCCTCTTGTCAGCTCATTTCTTGAACCTTTGCAGAATCTGGTTTCAATGGTACTATAAACAATCATCATTGCATTGTAAAACTGGAAACTCTCCACTAAAATAGTGTTTTGATCTGGGTTGCCATAGTAATAAGTCTGTGCTCCCCTCTTTGGAGGCCTTGTTATATGAAGTATCTGTGATTTGCTCAGAATGGCCCCAGTTCATCTGTCAAAGTGGGTTTTTCCTTTTTTAAAATAATGATCTAGAAAATCCCACAGTGGCAACAAATATTTTACAACCATAACGAGAAACATTGTATCACTCAAGCTTTGTAAATCTACGCCATTATTGCATTAGAATAAATCACTTTCCTTAGGTATATTACTTAGAAATATGCAATTCTAATTTTAGAGCGTGTATTCAATAGGGGGTATTTATTTTTTATGTAAAGAGAATTATTAACTTTGACTTCAAAAATACATCACATGTCAGATTGTGTTTAGAGGCCCTGCAGCAAAAAGAAAAAAACTGAAATTCTTTCTTATTTCTATCAAAATACTGCAAATATCCAGTCAGTTTCAGATTTAGTTACTCTATTCCATTCTTAAGTGCTGATTTTTATAATGAGATCAGATATTACCATAGATTTTACAACTGCATGCTCAGATAAATGATATTCAGATTATATACTTGTAAAAATTATAAGTCCTGAAAATCCATCAACGACACTATGAAAATACATCACTGTACATTATTTTAAATAAAAATGCTCCAGTCAGTTACAGTAATTTGATACATGAACTATGATATTTCCTCCTGCAGGAACGAGAGTAAACAAACACTACATCAACACGCCGGTGACAGACACCACGGAGAGAAGTGAGGACAGAGATCATATTTTATCTAAGACAAATGGTTAAGTTGGTTACTTTATGTAAGTCGCTACCAGCTACAGGATTACTTCATGTAACTCACTGTCAGCTACTGCCTCATAATACCTGACAGGGGAATATTAAAATCATCAGTGGGAGAAAGTATGGAAGGAATCCATCTGTATTCAACGAATTCTAATTAAAAAGTAATTACCGTACAGTGAGGAATCTGCCAGCCCCAGCCCCCTCCCCACACACGTAACATTAGTTGACTCTTTGGCAAACAAGGGGGAAGGCAAGCGGCGGTGCATATACATATTTCCTGACATTTTGCCAGTGACTTAGTTCTAAGTAGGGCCTGACCATGGGAAGTCTTCGGAAATAGTTTTATATCATTTTGCCAAGTGGATCCCCAGAAGACGCTGTGGGGGCAGAGGTGCTACACATCTTCTGTTATAATTGACCTGGGCTTTGAGATTTCTCTGTCATGATGTATCCCAGAATGTTGCATGATGGGAAGAAACTTGTTATTCCTCCAGCAGTGCCAAATGGACAAGATCAAGTAGGCCTGGGACTTGAAAAAAAGGAAGAAATATTGACAGATAAGTAACCACTCCAGTAAATGACAGGCAGGCACAGGAAGCTTGATTTCCTTGGGGTTCAGAGGTAATCTATTAACCTTAAAACATTTCAGTGCGAATTTAATGGATTTTTTTGAAAAATGCAAAAATATAAGATGTTTAATTGAAATCATTAGGTCTGTCTTGATTACTTTTTCTCCTTGCAAGTTAACAATGTGGGAACAAAAACCCACCCATGACTAAAAAACCTAGAAATAGACCAAATTTGACTCAAAATATTTATTCATCGGATTATCAAAATCGTATCTGTAATGCAGTTCAAGAACATTAAAGGTGTCCTCTGAGAAGCTGTCATTTTTCATGGCATTGTGACTGGCATTGAAACACTTGTTTTGCAGTTCTTTGGATGGCAGCTCATCAACAGCCAGGGAAATGTTAGAACAAATTGACGTCAATAAGGTGGGCCGGATTAATTAAGTGCAGAATTTGCCCCTTGAGACTACTGTCTCATTTAGTGAACTCATTTCCAGCCCAGTCCGTACCAATGTAGTGCCCCAGGGCCCAGGAGGAGTGGGGTTCTGCTGGGTGCTGTGTACACACATGTGCTCACATATCCTAGGCCCACGATGAAGTGCTAGCTCACCATGCTGGCGCGGTCCAGAACAGAAGGAATACACTCTGGATTTAGGCTCCATTATAGAAGAGTTCTGTAATTTCTACTTGGAGATGTTCTCATCTTTTCACTGTTTGCAGCTGGGAATTTTCTTGCACGGAGAGGTATCCTCTTGGCCAGCTGCGCTGCCTTACCTGAAATGCTGTCGACATTTGGCTGAGACTCCAAATGGTTAAAAAAATCATTCCTGCTCTCACCTGCATGTCCCACTGCTGAATTCTTGTATCCTGCAAGGCTCTCTGGGTCAGCCACATCCAGACTCGTGGCACAGCAGCAGCAATATTGTACATCGCCCCGGGCCCCGCTAAAGAGGTTGCTGGAACAGAGAGGGAAGTGGGATGAAGAGGCCAAATTCCCTCCACCTTGCAATTCTCTAGACAGACTATATTCCTCCTATAACCCATCCACATCCTCTGCTGCAGGACCAGCATGAGGAAAAAGCTTCAAAACAATGGAACACAAAAGGAAAAAGGGATGAATCCCCCCTCGCCATGCAGTCCACCTCCAATTATTCTTAATTGACATCTTCCTTGCTACGATTTAAACTGATTAGGCTTTGGTCTATCTACCCTTGAGAACAGATTATTTATACAAATTGGACACAAAGCACAGATTATTCCCTCCTTCCTTGCCATAACTTTTTCATATTTGTTGAAGTCTGTTACACCCCCTCAGTCTCTCTTCCCTAGCAGATTGTTTTCCAGACCACTGGCTATGTCTCTTGTTATCCTCTGGACAGTTTCTAATTGATCAGCCTCTTCTGGAGATTCGCCTCTTATTCTGCCGTCACAACAAGCCAAATAAGGTAGCAATTGGTCCTGGAAATTAGTTATGTTGATGAAAGAGAGAGGTTTACTGCTCACTGAGGTTGACAGAGGCTCACAGGAAAGATGATACAGGTTTGGTCCCACAGATCCATATTATCAAACATGGGATTTAATTCTGGAAGGATCAATACTCTTTGGCAAGACCCCAAAACATATGCTTACCATGAAGTATGGGAGTAATTCATTAAAGTTAAGGAGACACAATGTGTAGATTCAAGTTTATGTCTGCGTCTTTACAGGAACAGTCACTACCTGCAATATTTTCAAAACAAATAAACAAAAATTCCACAAAATACTGCTTCATATTTCCAAGAATTTAAAGTTTTAACCTTTTTTCCTAATTCTACTCATATGTTAATATAATTAAATTATATTCCCTTTTGATATTTTCCCCTTGTAAGTTACATGACACCTGATTCTAAGTTATACCAGGACTGCTTTTGGCTTGCTCTTGATAAGTAATAGTATGTAAATTAGATACAATATAATATACTCCCACTTCAGCGTCCCTCTACTCTGTCACAGTGATGCAACGTAGCCCTAGTATAAATGAATGCTGGACCTCAACTTTGCATACTCACATTAATTTTCTAAGCTTCAGGTCTTAGCATGATCTAATAGCAAGGTAATTGTGTTGCCAGTGAAGTGTTATTATATTCATAATGCCATAACATACATTTTCATAAAATAGGAATGTAGGTTTCTCGGTCCATAATTTGGTGTCTTGGGGAATATTGGCAGAGGTAACGTGTTGGACGTGATTTCTGAAATACGCCTTAATATCTACTTGCTAATTATTATCAGGCCATCTGCTAGTGGTCAGTTTATGAAAAACTGATGTTTATCTCTCCTGACCCATCCCGCTTGTCCACTACACCCACACTTTCCATCAGCTCAGCATGGACACGGTGTTATTCTCAGTTTTCTCACGCTGTGAGGGCTTAGGTGAGGCAAAGGCGCATGCACCAGAGTCTTATCCTATCTCCTAACTCTTTTTCTGCCCACCTAAAGTCTCCTAATTGTAACAGTGCAGAACATAATGGGAAAAGTGTATCGACTTGTTTAATTTAAAACAGGCTATGTGAACTATCTTTACAATAACTACTTGTTTCAATAATTTATAACTATGATGCTATACCTGACAAAATCGTTCAGATAACTAGAGCAATGCGCACTTTAAGTTTAAAGTCAAGGTCTTCCTTGCTCATTTTAATGACTTCTCTTGTGCACAAGATATTAATATTCCTGTGAGCAAACATGGCACTGACTCATTAATCAATAAGAGCTGGCTCCTCTACATAATAACAATAGCTGTACTAGATAATTAACTTTTGTTCCATTGACTTTAGTTTGTACATAATTTCCAGTGGCTGACACTGGATAATAAAAAGCTTTGCAGCTGACAGGCACCTTTTAAAATCATTTTTACTAGTTTAGGAAAATGATCCACACCTACCGTTGTAAGTAAAATACAGTGTAGGTGTCAGTGTGTGTCCATGCCATATTTAAAAGGAGGCAACTGACAATAAATAAAAGACCTAATAAATATTGTAAGGCTTCAGTGAGCCCTGCTGTTAAATTGTAGCATAGTGAAGGATTTGCATTTTCCTGTCATGTAGTTATAGGCAGACTAGAGATAAAGGTATGTCTACAATTATATTACTATTCTAGATAACAGGCAGATTTCCTCAGTCCAGACTGGAGTAAGAAACACAGATGTGTCTGCACCAGCTTTTTATCTCAAAAATGTTTTTACTATTAGGGCAAGTCCAGCAAAGTGGGCAACACCAGAGACTCTACTGTAGCCCTGAGGGACATACTATGGAGCGAGATACAGCATTGCCTATGCTAAGACACAAAAGAAAAGCTGACTTCAAATCCAATCATTTCAGTTACTCAGTTTACAAGATGGCTCCACAGTCAGCTTCAGTGACACCTTCCAGGGGCTCACGGACTATGGCACGGGCAGACAACAATGGCAGCAGGAGTCTCCTAGTGGCCTGGTTCTCACAGGGAGCCATCATGAGACACCAGGATGGGCAGCTCTTTGCCCAGACCATCACTTATTTTGCTTCTACCAATGACTTTTTATTCAATAGAGGTCTGTTACTTATACCTTCTTCCTTAAAAAAACCCCAAACCACACAGAGAGCCAACTTGGTGTCATTAGCAGAGCAGACCAGAGAGGGAAAAATCTACTGCAGAGAGGACTTGGAGGCTTCAAAATCTACTTTTCTTCCAAAATGGAAGTAAATTGGGGGGGAGGAGGGAGGAAAGGGAAGAACTCTCAAATCACTTCAAGTGTTTTCTTTTGAAATTTTATATTTGTAAATTGTCTTGTCATCTAGAATACAATACAGAATTAAATAAACCATACACAGGAGTATTTTCAAAAGCAAAAATTGAAATATTGTTTCATAAATATCAATCTGTTTGACAAATCATGAGTTTCTGTCACCCCCACATTCCTTTCTGACTGATATGTGGTGCTGGGGAAGTCAGTCTGGCATCTGTAGAGTTTCAGATCTGATGGAAGTGCATTTTCTGATGGAAAAACTGTTCCACTGATTTGTCTGCAGTTAGCTGTGGACATTAGGTCTGGAATGAACCATGCTTATAATCCATAGGACAGTTAGAAAGTTCAGTATAACACATATACCACAGTTTTTATTTATGGCTTACTCTATTTTTATGATAGTTTCCTTTGTGATACTGTGTGTTGCAGGGGTCAAACATTTGGCTGTGTAAATCATTGCCGTTCATTGTTATTAACTGAGCTACCATGATTTGCCCAGATGAAGATCATCCCTTCAATCTGATGTTGATAAACCATCCCCACAAATGTGGCCATAAACCATTTGCGAATGCTTTCAATTTCAGAGAACAAGATAGCCATCTCTCTTACTCATACAAAACACCCCACCCAGAGAATGCCTTGATTAACCCTTAATTCAAACGCTAATGCATGTGAAACAAAGGAGCCTCTTATGACCTGTTAGGGGAAAAATGCAGGCTACTAAGTGAGTACTTATTTGCATTATACAGTATGTTCTCCAGCAGGAATAAAATATACTGCAAGACAACGACCCGTCAGCTTCTATATAGAAAGGAAAACATTCTCGTGTTCAAAATTGTGGAAATGTCAATATTTCAAAAGGTAGTTTTACGGTTCATTCAAGCACTGATAAGAAATCATTACACTTTTTAAGAATATTGATGATTACAGAGAGGCGTTTAATGGAGGGAAAGCCTTTTTTTTTTCAGTTCGTTAGTTTGTGCATGTCTAATTGACTCTTCAAGACTCTTGCATGAGTCACTAAACACAGTTTTAACCAGACTATATTCATACCAGTTATAAGCAAGTTTCTCCAGCTTACAGAAATTTCCTTTCCATGTCTCCCCAACAAGTACTGTCAAGTTCTAGACAGAGTTCAATTCAGGAAATACATGAAAAATCAGCAATTAAATCACCTATTTTTTCCTACAGCCATAGGCTACCAAGGAGCTGATTTAGTAGATTTAGACATCAGGTTGGGAATACGTAAACCTCTGGACAAAGCGGATTCACCTATTTGTATATGTAGATAGGTCATGAGGACTGCTTCTGTGGCAGTTGTTAGATCCTGCTTGGTTTACCTGGGCATTAGGACCGAGGAAAAAGGTGAAATACAATATGTGAAAACTCTACCAACTCCAGCGGCACAAAGCAATGCAAAGGTACCCGCTGCCATCCCTGCCTTGAGCGGGGTTGCGTGGGGACTCCCTCATGAAGCTTCTCCCACTTAGCAGGCTATGGGGCTATCTAGGGCACAAAGAGGATTGTGGTACAGCTGAAAGCACATGGATAGCTCTGGACGTTGAAGGCCTTGGCTGGACTCTGCAAAACAGTGTTATTAACAACGACCTCTGAGGCTATTGCAAAATTCTGTGGTATACAATCAACTATTAAGTCAATGAAATCATTTGTATCAAAGACATTGTGACACTGTCTGAACGTGGAAATGGAAAATAAAAAGACAGCCTTGCATGTACATATGGTCATGGTCCAGTGCAGTGAGTGTTACTGCTTGGTTTGCTGAAGCATACGGGATAAGCTTCAGAGCTTGTTATTTTTGCGAGAACTAGAGGGGGAAGAAGAGCTGATGCATGTCTCAGTCCAAAATACAAACCATAACCAAGGTAAATATAAAGCAAATATTTTGCAGGTTCAAAGTCAAGAATTACACTCTGTAAAGCTTCTGTGATTATGGAAAGAAATTCCGCCCTCCCCCCCCCGTGAATACTATTTCCCATTTTTATTCACCTCGATTCTTGCCACTGCCCCAGGGGACCGGAAGCAGAATTACAGGGCTCTGTGGAGAGATCCTACTCTCATGACATTTCTAGCCTCCACTTTGCTGAACCAACAGACGTGGATCACTGAGATAATACGACTGTGACGAGCACTGGAACTTTTAGTTGCTTATTGGCATCCTCAGCCTTTGGGGATTTACTCAACACTAGTGAGGAAAGCCGTGCCAGCCTTATCAGCTGGTGTGCACTAGCCCTCTTTGCTCCCAGTTGGATCTGGAAGGCATCATTCACCCCCTGTTCCCGCTGGGCCAGACGTGGCTAATGACAGAGCCAGGCAGGCAGCAGGGCAGCTACCAGCGCGGCAGCCGGCTCTGCCTCCTCGCCAGCTTCCAGGTGGACTCCACCACATGCAGATCCCCCACTGGTGGGGACCTGGCTTCAAAGTCCATGGGGTTTGGTGCCACCTGGGGTAAACCACGTGGGGCCTGACAGGTCACCAGGCATTTCTCAAAAAGGTCCTGGACTCCAAAATTAACATGACTCCATAGCCTGGCTATGCTGCAATTTTGTCATACTTTTTTTTCCAGTTCTTTATTATAACAATGTTACACGGGACTGGCTAATAGCACCAAAATTCTGTCCCCACATTTAGCTTGAATGAACAAATTATTTAAAGGGAAAGAACACAGCACTGTGCTTATTGATTTCTTTACTCTCTAAACCCTTTAAATTTAAACAGAAGCATAACCTCCCCCCAAAAAATATCATAAATACCAAGGAAATTACTCTCTCTGTGGTATCATTACTCACTGTGGTATTTTTAAATGAGCACTTTCATGGTTTCTCCCAGCTGGTAGCTCAGGCTGCAGAAAGGTTCTCCTCAAACAGCAGCAAAGTTACTTCATTGGTCTTCAAACCCCTCCTTAGAAAATGTTCCTTTGCCTGTTAAAAAAAAAAAAAAAAGAGAGAGATATATGTTCAGAGAGGTGGCCGTGTGTGTCTCTTGTCCCACCAGAGCTGAGTGCATTTCCTTGCCCTCTCCGTGTGCTGGCAGATGGTTATAAACTCTTTGGGGCACAGAGTGTCATGCTCAGTACCAAGCACAAGCTGGTCCCTGTCTGCAAATGGGACATGGGATATGAAGAGTGATTAGAAATGTTTGGTGAACAGAGTGGGATCCTTTTCTCTTCCAGTGCAATCTCATCACAGTGACATTTAGCCACAGACGAGGAGTATCTCTTTCTTCTGAAAAGACGTGTGTATGTGCTGGGGGCGATCAGAGATTGCAGCCAGATTGCCTGCCTTCCCGGCTGGCTTCGAAGCATATTTGGTTAGTTTCTTACTCTGATTTACGCCCTGGAAGAAACATCACTTTCTCACTTGATTGTTGATAAATTTATTTTTAAGTAGCCTCTAATCTTTAGGCGTGCAAGTTGGTGTTTCCAGAAGTGTCCCTGTAAAGTCTGGTGTCACCTACCACCAGCTGCAGAAATGATAAATGCAGCTGTATCTTTACTTCATCTATCTTTAGCTGCATTAGAACATATTGGCTGTTAAGAAAATGTAGTGCCTCATCAGGGGGTTTAATACCCAGTTAAAAGTTTATCCAGATAATCCACATCAGGATTAGTGACACTGTGAATTGAGGATCTGGCAGTGATGAATACTGGTTACTCTCATAGAGGACCATTATAAGAGACTGATCCCTAGATCTGCACATCCTCCACGTCTGCGTTAAAAATGTCCTGCTGACAGTGTTGTGCAAATTTTTCCTTGAAGAATCCACTTCTTTCATGGCCCAAAAAAGTTCCAGCCTTAATATATTCTTACAGAAACTGTTGTGGGATATTGAGGCTACCTAAAATGTTTCAAGGCTTTTTCTTAACCTGCAGATATTCACTGGCAGGAAACCCATGCCATGCTCTGTTGGGTCAGGATTGAAAAGAGCCCTTTTAGGGACATTCATTCGGGGAAGT
This sequence comes from Ibidorhyncha struthersii, assembly GCA_013398815.1. Classification (NCBI taxonomy): domain Eukaryota; kingdom Metazoa; phylum Chordata; class Aves; order Charadriiformes; family Charadriidae; genus Ibidorhyncha; species Ibidorhyncha struthersii. The sequence goes on along the minus strand of VZSZ01003314.1, from coordinate 155,408 downwards.
GAGCTGGGTAAGTAGGAGAAGTTTGTTGTCTTATTCTGACTCAGTCAATCCTTCAGGCAAGGTTGCATTTTAGGAACATGACATTAGCATTATGTTGTGAATTTTGGAAGAAAGGATTGACCGTGTGACATTTGCCTCCTCTGTCTCAGAATGGTTGTCCATATGAAAAATTGGTTAAATATATCTACTCCCTCTATCACCAGTTTTTCACCTGCTGGGAGGCTGTTGTGCGGGGTCCAGACACCTTCTGCAGAGAGGTAACAACTGCGATGTTAGCACAGTGGCAATATGGGTGGGATCCTCTGCTTCAAAACTGGGCATTCCGGAGGACACAAAGTGACATGGACATGTATATCCTGTGACTCCTTGTGCAACAGCTTGGACATGACCATTCCCTACACTGAAGTGAGACATTATTTTTAATACCTTAAAGCATATACAAAGTACAAGTTTTAGGCAGAATATGCTGAAACTGAGAAAAGCAGGCACATTTAAATTTTATTCTGGCTAGTTCAGTTAATCGCTGCAAAACAGGAAGACTGTGGACATTAATTTTTCATCCAGCTAGCTCTTATTGAACATATCATCACTAGTTACTTAAAATTTAATCTATTTTTAATAGAAAAATTGATACTGGAATATGAAACATGAAGTAACACATTATTGTTCTGCAAAAGACTAAGCTTTTAAAGATAGTATTGTAGTCTGCAAACGGACTGAAAAACGTAAAAGGTTATGTCCAACATTAAAAGTAATCTACATGTTCACCAAAGCCTAGATCATCTCAGAGCAGTAATTATTCACTGACTGTAGATACCCTTATTTTGATATTTGCCATATGTTTAGTATTCATTACAGCAGATTACCGCAGGATTACCGCAACAATTTTTTCCTTTCAATGAAATCTAATTTTCAGGTAATCTGGACTCTTGGTTTTTTTTGTCCCTCTTTGCAAAATCTACTTTCATCAGTCTCCAAGCCTGATTAATTGCCAGTGACTTCAGTTTCCACATGATTTTCACTTCTTGCATTTTATACAGGTGATATCCAGAACTCTTTCTTTTTTCCATAGTGCAATGCATATTCTTAAAATTCATAACCACCACATGTGTGTGTACATGAAAGCAAGAATGGCTCCTTCTCTTTCATACTACAGGGCAAACAGCCAGACTTTAAAGGCTTCATAATTACGGACTTGATCAGGTTGTAACAGAAGCTGTATTTGCTTATTTTTGCTGTAAAGACAATTATAAATATGCAAAATTCAATGTGTGGGTGACCAGGCCACACTTAGCAGAAATAATAAGACCACAGCCAATTAAAACAGAAAAAGGTTGAGTTCTCAGTTTTCTGCCCAGTGTGTTTCTGATGCTGACAAAACAACAGCTGTGAACTGCCAAAGTCATCCCAGAGAGGTGGCCCAGTCTAGCCCCTGCCAAAATGAAGGATTTGGCCTAAAAGCCAGATGTTCTTGCCACAGTTTCCCACGTAGAAGAACCGCCAAAATGATGGCTCAGTGTACGTGAATCCTTATACCACACTACCCTTTCCTTGTAGGAATCCCAGTCCCTTGAAGGTGCAGCTTAAACAGACACGAGGACAAATAACTTTATAGCATAAAAATCCTGAAATTTGTGATTCTTATCTTTCAAACAGGACTATCTGGGTATCTTTTTGTTAATTGAACACTTGAAAATTGTAATTGAAACAGTATAAACATTGTTTTTATTATTCTTCTCATAATATAATCATTACGTGAGAAACATTAAACTAGACATTTGACTTTATTGATCGTTTCATGGACTAACGGTACAGGGAGTCATTTTCTGCCTAGACTAATTAATTGATGGACTAATTCATTGATTACGTTCTCCATAGCATAGCTGATATTGACAAACACTGAATCTTTTTCCATCAGTTGTATTAGTTTGCACCAATTACTTTGGCTGTTTCACTTAAGCAATTACGATAGCTCAAAAGCAACAATCAGATTCTCAGCTGGTGTAAATCAGGCGCTCTCTACTGAAGTCAGAGAGCTGTGCTATTTTACTTGGTTCAGTTATTGGGCCTTTAAGACTTAATAATGAGCTTTAAAACATCCAAAACTATAACAAGGATATCTGAAGCAAAAAACATTATATTAGCTAAAATATTTTCGTCACAGCAATGAATAGTAACCCTGTTAAAGGCTTATGTACTGATGCATAACTTTGCTTCTAATTTATACACAGTCTTAGAACGCTATCAGGTGCAAAGTAAGGTACCTGAACACATATTCTAAGCCACACAAAAGTTAGATGCTCAACAGACTCACATTTTCCATACATAGGTTATCTGGAAATCAGGTCCTAAGAGTATCCTGCTTCTAAGCAGACACTGCCTTTCAGATATATGGAAGATAGCCCTGACATTTCATGATATGTGAAATCTGTGATTAGACACCTGTGTTTTTTTATATACTCAACTTGCTGCAGGATTTGGGGAGAATATAGTGATTTGTGCAGGGATTTCTCCCTTCTGGTTCAATGCTGAAAGAATGTCCTGATATGGACACTGCTGCTCCACCTGTTGAGCAGAGCCAACAAAGACACAGGTTCATCAGCATATTGACAGTGAAAGGAGAAGAACAATATGGGAATTTAGTAACTTCTGTGAATTTTCAAAAAAAGACCAAGCAAAAATAAGTAAATTGAACTGAATGTTCCCTGGATAGATTTTCCTTAACTAATTATTCTTCAGATAACCCAGAGAGTTGCCAGAGTACATGGATGTTACACAAGAAGGAGACACTGAGCTGATGTTTAAGCTTATGATGAAGAAATCAATTTCCTTTCAGAAAAAGGCCATCTTTGTTAAATTGGTCAGTGTTGAAAAATGTAAGTTGATTTAAACTTTCTATTCATCTCAGGTCTGCTCCTTCTAGAGTATTATGGTGTAAAGGAGTCTGTGCATAAAGTTGTCTTTGTGCTCTGGATCTACCTCCCAGCTCTGAATAACTGAGAGTTCATTGAATACAGGCATTAGCAGTTAGCTCCTCCTTTTAAAGGCTCCAATCAGTTTTTTTCATCTGCACGCAAAGATAGAAAATGATGTACTCTCCAGAGACAACAGCAACAGAAAGAAGTTGTCAAGACTGAGAAGATTTTGCTGAGGCAGTTTCCTCGCACTGCTCTAAAACCAATTACTTCCCATGCTCTACGTGCTCATGGAGGCTTCCTCTTTGATGCATGGCAGAGGGTAAAATAAAGTGCAGGTCTTCATTAAAATGAGTGTTGCTCCCTGGCATGATTAAAAAGAAACTCCTATGTGTGCCCTGTCAATGATATTTGCATTTGCCCCAAACCCTAGATGCCAACATACAGGTCGTATTTGCAAGAGTACCACATCATTCTACATATGAACTCCATGGGGAAAAGAGACATGTGCAGGCAAAAGTGAATATGGAAAACAGAGTCAGGGAAGAATATGATCTTTCTAAAAGAATGCTTTGCTCCCTTCACACAAATACAGAACAGAGGGAGATATTTGCAACCCAGAATTCAATGACATGTAATTAAAATCAATAGAAAGTCGACATTACGAAACCAAAACAAATTAAAGCACAAATTTAATCTCTGTTTCTCATTCTGGCATTTGAAATGGAGGATGTGCTCTGAAGATATATTGTAAATAGCCTCATATATACTGGGTATGTCTTAAGCAATCTTTCTTAATGTAGACCAATTATCATTCCTTACATATGGAAAGGGATGATCTACTGTCTTCTCGGGTGATTTGCAGTATAGAGTAACCTGGCCCAACTCTGACCACATGCCAGTTTTACACAGATGCATTTACTTTATCAGAGTGGGATTTATTCTTTATTAGCATCCTAACAACTGAACAACAAACTTCATAACTTCATGCAAAATCAGGTCCTGCGGACACAACAAGCCTCAGAACTCTGCAACTTTTCCATTTTAAATGTTCTGTTTTTCATAAAGAGATGTAAACTATGCAAGAGCAGAATAAATCTATTCTATTCTCATATTTTTCTAATTTTGATATATTACTCTATAGTTCTATATGCTGCAGGGCAAACAAATTATTTTAAACACTATTAAATTACATTTTTCTTGGCTAAATTCATATTGTCATACCTCTGAATGCGATATAGTCAAACCTCTAAAACTGAAGATCATCCAGGGGAAAACCATGCTGATAGTGGTGTTTTTTCCTTCTTGGAACATCATCAGCTCAGGACTTCATTTGACCCAGATGAACACTGGGAAGCTCTTTACATGTGAGATCACGGGCATTCCATATATTACCCAGTTTATTTTTTGCAGAATTGAGAATCTGAAATATATAAGGTTGATACAGGCTTTACTCACCAGTGACTGGATTCTCCAATTGACTCAGAGGATCCTGATAGACAGATAGACTGACCTTGACATTGTCATTACCAATACAACTGATACCCAGTAAAAATCACTGCATTCTTCCAGCCCAGCTTCCCATTGCTGCTTGTCCTGGATGCAGTAGTCTTATAGAGCTTTGAGCATTTTCAAACTGGTCTATCCCACCTACAGAACTACTGAAAATGATACCTTCATAGACAGACAGTAAAGTCTGATTAATGTCAGATGCAGTATTTTGAAAATGTGGCATCATTACCATTAACTGTATTTGTACACTTTGTGTTAGTCAATTGTGGTCTTCTATAAATTATTTGGAAAATAAAAAATTTAAAAAAAGAGAGTACTTCATATTAATTCACATTGAAATCATTCCAGAACTGACATTTAGTACCTACAAATTGCAGAATTTTATTTCCCACTGCAATCATGATGGGCAGATTCTTCTGTATTGTTCATGCTATGATCTCTTACCTCTTTTGAAACAACTGCTCTTGCCCCAGGTCAGATATAAGACATGGCTAATGTATGCTTCTGTATTTCTAAGGCTTTGGCCACAAGCTCATCTCCAGGCATGGACAGAAACGGCAACTACCTGTGACACCACACTGGCAAACCCATGGTCACACATTAAAACTGCTCCTTGCCAGTACCTGATTGCCCTACAGCAGACACTTGGATATACAGGATCGTGCTGCTGCTACCACCAAAGAAGAAATTTGGATGTGTGGTGTTGGAGATACTGTTGGAGGGCAGAGCTCAGCTCGGCTCCCTTTTCACCCTCCTCCTCTTCTTATGGGATGTAGGGCTGGGCTTCCACCTTGGCCCCAGCCCCTCATACTTGGGGTGACAACATTCAGGTTTGCTAGCCTTGCTGAGGAGCCTTGAGCCAGTCCTGGCTGTCACACATAGCGTCATGTAACCCATCATTTAGCCCATGGCTGTGAAGTGCAAGAGGCTAAGATTTAGAAAGTCCTACAAAGGCACTGGGTGACTTAGGTTATATCTAGTTATCCTGATACACCTTTGTTCAGGATCTGCGCAGGTCCACCTCATTTGCACTCATAGCAGCAGATTTTCCTCTTACCCCAAGGAAGTCTTAAGGTCCAGCTTTGTGCTCCTCACTTACAATCATGGTCAGTAGAAAACTTTTTCTTTTTTTTTTTCTTTTTTTTTCTTTTTTTTTTTTTAATCCTCTGGGTAATGTCAGAACACCAAGTTTTCTTACAAACCAAGAAATTAGCTGCAGAATGTGAGATGAAACTCCAACCCTGTTCATCTCCGATTCCTGATTACAAAGATTTCACCACCAGTTGTTTCAGCAGAGCTCACAGGTCACCAAAACCACCAAATGTTTAAATCAATTACATCTTGGCATATAATAGTCTTCATCCTTCAAAAATATGCTTGGAGGCTGCCAGAAAAGCAACATGATTTGAATGTATTATTTACTATTACAGTTTTCACCAGGAAAGTTCATTCTGTCTTCAGAGTGACAGTAAGAAATGATTACTGAAAAGGGTACACAGTTCTCTAATTTAGTTTTCAATAGTTGATGAATGAAATGGGAAGTGTTGACCACACTAGGTCACAGAAAAGTCATTTTGGTTAGACTTCTGCTCCCCTCTGACAAGTAATACACTGAATAAAGATGATCCTACACAATGTCTATCCATGCAAAAGTTGGTTTCTTATTATTGTCGAACACAGCAGAAATCAGCCTGCTAAGTCTGAGCAACTGTTTCTCAATCAATAATTAAGTAACTTTAAGGTCTAGATCTATACAAAGATATTGATATTTGCACTGAAAATGAATCAATATGAACAGGGTAAAGCATCTGAGTAAGCCTTTTTAATGGCAGTGTTTTGGCTGTGAGAAGTAAATTAATTGATTAAATGAATGACAAATATTGGACAGCCAAAGTAAGTCTTTTCACACTTTCACAAACCTTTTAAGCAACTCATTTCAATTCTTTTCTTTGTTTCCCATCTTTTTTCCAACTTTGTATTTTTTATAGAGTTTGCAGGCCTTCCCGTGAGTATGTAATGCAGGTTATGCCTTTTTTTATTTCACATTAATAAGGAGAGTTCAGGTGAATTGTGACAAAGGAAAAGAGCAAGACTTGTGGAAGGAAGGGCATTTTCTGGGTGATAAACTGTAAAGGATCCTGCCTGAAAGGCCACAGCGAGACAAAGGAGTTCTACCAGGAGACTGTAAGGGAAAAATCTACTGAGAGATGGGAAATGGTAAAGGAGAGAAAAATACATCCATGCCTTTGGTTTGGTGGACAAGAAATAGTTCTGGATAGGTCTTTTCTACCACCTTCCTGAGAAACGTATTCTCAGGAAATCCAAAGTAGTTGAACTGGACACAAGGACAAAGCTGTCTATCAGTTCCCACAGAGATGCCTTTACTTACAAAAACCTCAACTTGCTCCCACAGACTTTCTGGGCTCACAGTGCCCTGGTGCTTGCGCACCAATACTGACTCAGGCAAAGGCTGTTCTCACACATGAACCCAGAAGCGCCCCATCTTCTGTGGGTGAATTTGTAGCAGTTTGCTGAAGGTTTGGCCTTAGGGCTCAGGCCAGGGGAGCGCTGATTCTCTCCCAAGCTCCAATGTCTTTACAGCTCTCTCTAGAAACAGCAGCAGAAACTCCCAGCCAGCAAGCCCACTCCAGTGATTCACATGACACCATAAAGCCCCAGCAAACACTGGGGCTCCAGGGTCAGCTCTGCTCCTAGAGGCTGATGGCAGCGAACATTTTGCATCTTCTTGAAGTAGGATTGTGTGTCTGGAGGACCACCGGTTTGAAAAACTCCCCAGAAGTGGGATAACCACTGTGGTCCGCAGCCTGTCGGTGGAGGTCACTGAGGCTGGGTGAGTCTTTCATGACACTCGGAAAGGAAAAGCAGGAGGAGGAAACAGTGAAAAGGCCAAGAGAGAAGCGACTCCTTTCTTCCACTCACTTCTTTCTCATGTTCTGGGCTAACAAATTCAGTTCAAGGCAATGCTATTTAAATTGTTGGAAGCAGGTACGATACAGCCTAACCCAGGGCCATCCCCAGAACGAGAAGAGAATAGACACCAAAGTTAGGGCATCTCTCTTCAGGTATATATTTACTGTGGAAAGGGAAGGGAGAAATGCAAATGGGTAAGTGGGACTGTAGAAATGTCATCTTTATTTGTCCAAACATCTTTCTAGTGGAAGAGACAGTTGGTTTCCTAATCTCCCTAGCCTTACTTTTTCCCTTCTTGTTCCCTTTTACCCTTTTCTGTTTTATTCAAGTTCACAGTTTTTTACCATTAAGCAGTGATTTCTTTTATCGTAAAGAAACAGGTCAAAGAAAATTAAGCTTTGCACTGGCCCTTTATGTGCACGCAGCTATGAAGTGGCAGCATAGGTTCTTGGGCCATTACTTTTGTTGCTGGTCATAGAATAATTCTCTGCTGCCCCATAGCTCCTGCGATCTATTGTTGGGACTTCAATTTTCTGAAAATATTTTTTAGTTTTTTTTTTTATTATTATTAAATGGACACACATTCTCATCTGTAAAGGTTGAAACTCCACTTTTCCATCTGTCTCTGCCCTTTTTGGAATTGTATGTCCCCTGTGGTGTGCAGCTCAGAAGTGTTCACTTATGTACTGGTAAGAAAAAAAAAACAAGAAATGAAAAGAATGAATGTGTGACAGAATGGAAAATACTGAACTACAGAAATGACCTCAAAACTGCACAAAGAACTTGCATGATACAGGCAGACCCCACTCATAAATAAATATTAATCTGCCTTACATGTAAAATTGAAAATTAATGTTGGAGAGGGCACACAATCCACTTTTCAGTGTAAAAATGTTTCCCCTTTCTTTTTTTAATCAACATTCAGCACTTTGAAATCACATGTCCCATTTTAAGCACTTAAGATATGACTGGTTTGGTTATTCTTTAAAAAATCCTATTTAATATTTATGTAAAAAAATCTGATGATTCCTGATGTGTTTCACTTTTAATCATAATCTAGTATCACAATTCTAGTAAAAAAGTGTGCCTTTGTAGCTGTTCAACATGGCACAAAAGCTGTCTAGCAGAGCAGATAATTCTGATTTCCCTATCTCCGAAACAGTACAAATCATGTTGCCTGACACTGATAAAACCTTGTTATTTTCAGAGCACAACCTATGAACTAATTAGCCAACATTTACAGCGCCCCAGACTGGCTGGAATATTATTTCACAGACATCCAGATCTACAAGAACAGCAGGAAAGAAAATAAAAATCAAAGCAGAAAGCAGAAGGAGAAAATCTAGATGGAACATGAGATGTTGCTTCTTAATGCTGGGTGAGGGAATTTTGTCTTGCATGAGGTCTGTTGGCACTCTACGCAAGCATCTAGATAGGGCAAGTGTGAGACCCCTTCTGCTCCCTTCCTAACACAGAGCCTCAGCCTTCAGCTGCAATGTTGAATTCAGAAAGGAGGGATGCTGAGCGCAGGTTAGGTTCCCTTGTGTTTTGACTTTCCTAGATCTATCTACATTTCCTCAGGAATATAAGACATTAAGGGATTCTCAGCTGGCATGCTGAGAGCAAGACTGTGTGCTGCCCCTTTGCTCCTCCACCTGGGTGGTCCCCACCTCTTTTCGGCTGCTGCTGAAGGCCAGTGCACGTTTGCAAATGCTCGCACTGCCAGTCGTCTGGGGAGCATAGAGATTATGCTTGTTCTCCGCAGCTGGGCAAAGCGGCTGAAATTGCTGGGGCAGCCGAAACCACAGGGGCAGTTTACTGAGTACTTGCAACAGTAGTAGGTACCACCACTAGAAGTTGTACTGGTGACACATCTTGATGTCAGCCTGTGACCTGCTTTGAGTCTTGATAGGCAAAAGGTGCAACTTCTCCAAGCACGTTTGCTCAGCTGAGGAGGCCATATATGTTGCAAGAAGCCCTTCCAATGTGCTTTGTGGTTGCCTGTATACCGCTCTGGTGGGACAGCCCTGATGAACCCTAATGGCAGCCTGAGGCCAGCCTGAGCTCAGAGAGTTTTAATGTCCCATCTCCTCTCTGCAGCAGGAAATGACTGCACCGTCCTAGGAACCTTCAAGCCCTCTTTTCTGTTTGACCTTGGTACTGGAAAGGCAGCTAAAATGCTGGAGGCTGCACAGGAAAACATGTGCTGGACAGTGCTTCTACATGAGGTTTGCTCCTAAGCAGTGTGACATGTGACACATGACACAAGATAATGGGTAAAGGGCAGTTAAATCCCTTTACTGTCACAAATCAGCAAGAAAGAAGGAATATGTAAAAAAAAAAAATGTTGAGGGGCATGAAAAAAAAATATTGCCCTGGATTCTATCTAGACATTCTTGGACTTATCTCCATGGGAGATTTCTGACCATCTCAGTTATGTCCTTCTCAGCTACACACAGATCCTTCTCACCACCTGTCCCCCATCCTGTGTGTGAACAGTATTAGCGAGGACAAATGAATTATCTGCTCATTTTTCCTGTTTTTCTTTGTGGAGAACAGAAAATAGTATGGTATGAGTGAAAAAACAATTATTATAGTTGTTGCAAAATTCATTAAAACAATGCCTCTTCGCTGTACTTCAAACATGGTTCTCATGGAGTTTTTAAACAGCTTTTGTTATTAGTCAAATGAAACACTGTGCAGTAATCCTTTAACTCTCTTGTGCCAGATTATCAGTTATTTCAAGCAAGTGTTAAAATCTCCATCACTGGCAAAAAGGAATTATGTTTTCTTTGTCAAACTTGCATCAACATGCCCATCAAGCTGAGCTGGAAAAGACTCTCTAACAGTACAGCATAGGTGTTGCTGTTTGTGACTGTGAATGCACCTGAATCTAAATTTTGCAGCTATAGTGATCTCTCTCTATATACATATATATATCTGCAAAAGGTTTTTATTTTCAGCCAGGTTTTTAGAATAGTTTGTCACATTACAATCTACTCTAAATAAAATCTCATCATTTAGTCCTTTCCACTCAATTCTATTAATTAGTATGTCTGATTCTCACAGACAATACTTCTATTTCATTTAATAATCATGAATCATCATATTTTTTCTATCTACTCTCATTTATGTGGCTTTCAAAATACTCAAGCAATTACAGCTATATAAAAAGAGCTGGAATATAATGAGTTCATACTGTTTGGGGGAAGCAAGGCAGATTGTTTTATCTCTTCAGGTGACTTTGGCCCTCATTTTGTGATGAGAACAAGTTTCTTCTATCATTTGTAAATATGCAACGAGAGACTGACACAAAGTCCTGACACATTAATAATTTCACGAAGTATTTGGGAGAACTAGAGTGACCACTCACATACAGTTTCCCGCCTTGTAAACAATGCAGACTCATTCCTCTGTAGGTTGTAGCTGTTGCTTCAGATATGGGAAGAGTATTTTAGAAAGACAATTCTGCCTATAAATGAGAAAGACAGAATTTCAGTAAGATCCTTTCCAGGGACTGGTGTTAATCCTTGCTATAAGAATGTACTTATTTTCAGTAGTCTGTAATGAGTGAAAGAAATGTGGCATTAAGATGTTTCATATATACAGATACATCAAAATCTGCCCAGTCTGTTTCTGTCTAACCTAAAGAAATGGACAAGCTAATACATGACATAAATTTCACTGATTAATGTCAGGACTCTGGTACAATACAAACCCATAGAAAACACTGTAAACAACATCAATCTTTCAAAAGGCAAGGCTGAGACAAAAATATTATTACCATATCCAAGGATGGAGACCATATATGTGCTTAATAACATAGAAAAGCCGTTCCAAACCAATTTTAGTGGGGAATCAAAACCCTTATAAACGCCTTTCTTTCCAGGGTCCCTAAAGGAAATACATTCATCATTTCTACACCCAACTAGTATTCAGCAAGAGAAAGCGTGCTGGCAATCTGGAGAAAGAGGAAGAGAATTTGGGATGACAGCTGAGCTGAGAGGGAGCTGTACATGAGCAGTGCTTCTCAGGGTTTGGGGTGGTGAGCAGAGCTTGTTCCTGGAGCTGGACTCCAGTACTACTGCGGGAACACCTCAGCCGTACCCAGGGCAAAGCCTCCACCCCAGAGCCAGTGGCAAACTTCACATTCTCTGATTTTTTTTCTTTTTTTCTCATGGCCGTTATTTATCACAGTAAATAAAACATCAGTTCAGAACACCCAGCAACACCTCTCTTCTGTTTGGTTATTGAAGAAGTATCTAACAAATCCAAATGGGTAGAGACACTCTTCCTGCAATTACAGGTGACTGGGTATTTCAGAACCAGAGAAACTGACATTAAATCGAATGACAATACAAATAACAGTGAGTTCTGGAGGGAAGGACCAAATCATGGGGAATGATGCAGTGAAATCAGTACTCTAAAGATACTCCATGCTACAGAGGCACAAACTCACTCACTGGAGTCACCAGGCTTCTGAGAACTCCCTGAGCATGGATAAATCCAAAGGACTCTGAAATTCATCCTGAAAGATGGTAACAAAACTATTAGACCAGATCACCTACTCATCTGCATCACTAAGAGCATGAAGATTTCGCAGAGCCAAGAAGCTTAGATTTTGCCCTGAGATCTTTGCATACAAAGAACAGTTGAAGAGTCTTGGACCCAAATAACTTGTTTAAAGCAGCCTGTGGAATACAAAGAAATAGAAACATTAAAATCAGGAAAGAAATGTTATACTGCATGTGAGAAAATCTTGAGGTGGGAATATAATAGTACACTGGATGTTTGCCACTAAATTATTATTTCTGTAATAATTACTGAGCTTACTTATAATCACAATGCAACCCAGACATAAAAACATTTCCTCTTTTCAACCAAATGAAGCACATACCCCACTGTGGCAGACCTTGACAGGGGTATTATTTCATCCAGCTTCCCTGGAATCTCTTTTGTTTCTGCTCTGCAAGAAACTCCCACTAATGTGGAATAATGGAATGGCAAAGTAATTTACTTGGGAAAGTACAAGGCAAGAACTTACCAGAAGTTTTGAAATAAACCAAGGTCTTCTTTAGAAGATAGAACTTAGAAGAGAGCTGTGTATTTGGAGGAATAAGGTCAGAAGCATTAAAAAACCTATTCCTTATTGTAAGCTTCCGGGCACAAAGTTTTGTGTATATAGACTGCACATAGTCTTCAGGTGTTCTCAGATACTTCGTTTTGCTTCACCATCTGTGTGGGTCCAGTTTTGATCTCCTTTGGAGTGAATGGCAAAACTTTTACTATATTTTAGCAGAGCAGAATTAGTGTATAGCTTTTACACCAAGCTGTCTGGGACAAAACCTCTACTAAAATTCCACACCTGCAAACAGGAAGTTCTGCTTTTCAAATTTATTAAATCCAGCTCTGAGTTTGTGGCACAGATTTGAGACTAACATGCTGTTTGATTTCTCTCAACATGACTAGATCCATGAAGCGTGCATGTGCGTCTGTGTGTCCCCTCATACCCATTTCTATTGCATTTCACGTTTCTGTCAATATAGCCTCCAATATTTGAATCCACTGATAGAACAGATGCAGTAATTGCAAACAGCTGTAAAGTATTACTCATCTTGCTAATCAAAATGACTTTCTGCTAAATAAACCATGAAAAAAGCTTTTCCACCATCAGTGAAGTGGAGTGGAAATGATACAGACTGTAAAGAGTCCACCATGGAAGTAAAATCAACAGATCAAGTTTTCCTACAACAATGATTCTACGTGCTAATGCACATTTCCAAAATTGTTATAGAAATTTCTCTATGTTTAGAAAAATGAATTTGTGTAACATCACAAATGTTCCTCCAGGTATTTTACATGATACCTCCAGATACAGACAGCCTTGAAGAACTGCTTTATGCTTTCTCAAGATTCATAATCTTAGGGGAGATAATTGCCCCATATGGTTTTGCTAGATGTTCATTACACACTATACTATTTTATTTTTTAGAAAAAACTCGGAGCAGTATATATCCACGTCAAACATGAGAAGATGACTGTTTCTGAGCTTATGGGAAGCACAGAAGAGCCTGGTGAATCTCCAAAAAAAAAGTTTGAGAAAAAAATAAATCATTCCAAAGTAAAACTCATGGCTGATAACTTTAGTCTTTCATTAGTCTGTCCCCTAATGAGAAAGCTCCTTTTCTAGCTCATTGTGCTTCAGTTATCCTATTTTCTAAGTCATATTCTTTAATTCTTAAAAATGCTATTAGAAAAGATATCATCTCTGGTTATATACTCTTCCTGTATTCCCTTATGCCACTTAAGCACTTATTGCTGTGGGCCACTCCAGTATAAAACACTCCAGAGGAAACAACTTAGCCCTGAGTTATTTCTCTCACTTCTTTGGGTCACACTGAATTAGGAAGTAAGCAATCTTCTCCCACAGCTTTCTGGTACCATGAATGATTTGCTGGGACCCTCAGCTCTTCTGTTACGAAATGTAACTAGAAGTTAAAAGGCATATAAATTACAGATGTGCTAATTTTGTGGAGCATGATGAACTTCCTACTACCAAGTTTATATATCTGCAGAGAGGGGAAGAAGAGGGAAGAGTAAATGAGATACATATCTGATTATAGCACAGGAGCAGAAAGAGTGAATCTACTTCCTCTCTGAAACACTTTGTGTTCTCCAGCACTGGATGCAGTCTGCGCCAAAGGACCCTTGCAAGTTCTCTAGAGCAGTTGCCTTTCTGCCCCAGTTTTTGCTCTGTTTTTCCATCCCCAGGTCTTTTTCTTTGCCTTGACTCTTATCTACGTAGTCACGCTCAAGACACCCCAGGAGAAGCACTGCAGAACTTCAAACCACAGCAACTCTGCCACAGGCAAAGGAGACCGTAACAGGGGAGACAAGGTCACTGTCTAGGGTAACATAGTCTACAGGATGACGCAATCCTCTCTATTAAAAGGGTCTATGATGTCAGACTATGATAAAGTTAATTCTCCCATGATATTCCTCTTCTTGAGGTTGAGAGAAAGTGTCAGAAGAACTGCTTAGAAAGCCTCCACCAACTCACTCTGTGATTCATTCATTTCTCCCTCTTGCCCACTTTCCAGGCAGTTCTTTGATTTTTGAGCAAGGAAAGTAAATGGAGAAAGGGGCATAGCTTTATGAGAATCTGCATTCTTCTGATAAAGCACATAGTGTACGGAAGATATTAAAGTATGTCAGCAGCGACGAATGAGGCTCAGACACCTTCACATCTCCATCTTCCCTCAAACTCTTGGTAGCAGTATGCATAGTTTTCACTTAGACATAGACATTTCCATGTGCATCTTCCCACAATTACCAGTAGTAGCGGTATGCCTATTTTACAAATAAACAGAAGGCTACAAAGACCTTTCTGGGTAAGTGAATTGCTATCCATTGCAGTCATCATATGACCCCGCTCAAAGAACTGAAGTGGCACCCTAAATGTATTAACTGTGCTTGCCCTCACTACCCCGACTAGAGGGCATTCCAGAGCCAACAGTACGGCTCAGACAGATGCATCCTTCCCATTCCAAGCCTGCAGTTATTCATGCTTTGTTTAGTCTAAGGCAACAAGGCTTAAAATTATATGGCCTGTTTTTGCAGGCAGCAATGCACCAGAGCTAGGCCTTGAGCTCAGCCTCTCAAGAAGCAGCAAGGCTTCAGAGCTTTTTATCACCTGCCCTCATGCAGGTTTTCAAGAAAGCCACACACAACTCTAAAACGTCAGTGTGCACTTTCTAAGTCAGTGTGTAGCCGCGTGGGGTAGAGAATTTCATTTTTTTCCAATTTTTCTCCACCTACAGCTCTCAAAACAGGCACCGTGGCCTTTTCTTTTCCCTGCACACTAAATTATACATCTTTCACGCTGCAGCCTCTAAGCAGTATCCCATTACTCTGAAAAAAATTTGCAAACTCCATTTCTCACACCTTACAGCTCCTTTTGTGGTAATATCCCCACCATGGGCCTCATTCAGGCTCTACTGCAAATCCAGCAATTTCCTCCCTAGTATCTCAGAGTTTGAGTTTCACCTACTAGAAGTTTTCAAGATTTAACATACACCTTAAAGTGTGAGAACTGAATGAACAAGCTCAGACCTTCATGGAGAAGTGTGAGATGGTACTCCCAAGAGAGGTTGAAGAACAGGAACGGATCTTGCTCCCGAGACAGAACAGGGGAACAGGAAAGGGAAAGGAATTTCTGGGAAAATATTTCCTTTGGAAAAAAATGGGAGGTATAATACATTTCAAAATCCTTTTGTCTCTTACTGACATTGAGAGCCCAAGTCAGACTGCAAGAAATACAGGGAGAGTCAGAATAAGACTGTAGTGGTCCTCATTTAGGAAGACCTCCCTTACTGGTGAAAAAAAAAAAACTGAGAAGTTTCCTGAACTGAACAAGAAGTGAACCCTACACATTGCCAGCATGGTACCCAGGAAAAAAAAAAAAGATTACACAATATGCCCTTCACAGTCCATTAGCAATATTTGTGCTCATTACCATGAGATGTGTTTCACGTAAAAGAGCCACTTGGGCAGGAGGGGCACTTGAGGTAATTAAGAATGTATTTACATTTTATAGAGCCGTTGATGCCCTTATGTCCAAGGAACCCATATTAAAAGTGCGCTCAGGGTGTTTTCCCTATCAATAAATATTAAAATGATTAACCTGTACTTGGTCTGCTAGCTGCCTGCCACGGCTGCAAGCTGTTAGCAAGCAGTGAGAAGCAGACAAGAGAACGTATCAGAGAAGAAACCAATCTTCCGATCTATTTCTTGTTTCTGGGTAAGTTTCCATTTACTGTGTTATACATTGTCTTATCTTTATGAATGAAAAATATAACAAAAAAAAAGACAAAAGTCTCAAATTGTGACAGTAAGGAATAAAAAGAACTCTTGATGTAAATGCACTTTTTACTAAAAAATTAGCCTGGAGTGATCTTTCATCCATTCAATTCTAGAACATTTCCCTATCCTTCTGAAATCATCCTCAAGTGCAAAATGGATCCAATATTATGCATCCATCTATTTAAGTTCTGCCTGCACCTATTCTTATCGTTGTCTCAGAGTGTTCCTGCTAGAGACAAGCCCAGGAACAATAAACAGCAATCTAAACTCATCGCAAAATCACCTTAAGAAATGCAGAAAGTAGCAGGAATTAATCAGCTACACAGGCAGTCTTCCATTGCAACCCTTGTTATTTAGACAAGTGCAGCTAATATACATAATGTAGCCATAAATAATTAAGTAAAATAAATTACAGCCCAACAAAGTCCACATTAAACAAGACAGGCCTCTCTGAAAGCCATGCGGGACTTCCTATGTGAAGATCAGAGTAAAAAATGAAAGAGCGTGGCTCGCATGATCTGTCTGTTGCTCTAATTTTTTAAGATGATACCTAATCGTTGTAGAGACTCTTGCCTAAGAGAGTTGGAGGATGCTAGAGCTGAACTGAGTCATAAAACAGTATGAAAATGAAAAATGAGAAAGAAATGAGCATGTACATTTTGCATCATGCTCATGTAGTAACTCTTATTGTCATGACTCACAAACCCAACTGAAAGAAGAAACTCCACCTAGAGCTGTAAATTCCGGTCAGCTCAATTATTTCACATGTTGCAGCCCAACTTAAATTATTCGGAACAGAGAAAGGCAGATCCCTGATGCACCCTTCCATACTGCTGGACAGGGTGAAAATAATAAATTGGTCATTGGGAAACACTGTATGTTTCCTGGGTAAGGAATAGCATATTTCATATTCTTCTCTCATATCTGCCTCTTGATGGCAGTAAATGGTTTTGCCATAGCTCTCATAACTCAGCAGAGAAGTCCTGCAAGCAAAGGAGAGTCTACTTTCACTCACTTTCATGCCATCTACAACCCTTTCTTCTATGGCAGCTGATGTCCCATACCCTCTTGGCTCACAAGCAGCAACAAACAGCTCTATGACTTGTCAATTTTTTAAAGACTACCACGAGCCTTTTGCTGAGAACCATCAGGCTACATTGACCCAGGCCTACTGGCAAGTCAACAGTTTGGAAATTATGCTCTTTTCCCCAGATAATT
The DNA here is from genome assembly GCA_013398815.1 of Ibidorhyncha struthersii. Classification (NCBI taxonomy): domain Eukaryota; kingdom Metazoa; phylum Chordata; class Aves; order Charadriiformes; family Charadriidae; genus Ibidorhyncha; species Ibidorhyncha struthersii. The sequence continues at coordinate 137,970 of VZSZ01003314.1, read as the reverse complement.
GCACTGGGGCCCGGGAGTGGAGATGTGGCATTTCCAGCACATCAGAGTGCCTTTCAGGAGAATCAGGTTTTGATGTTGCTGTTTGCTTCTCCCCCAAGCACTTGACATTCTTTAAAAAAAAAAAAAAAGAAAAGAAAACAGAGAAGTGCCTTTCAATGCTCAGGTTTCTAATCCATCTCCCACTTCTATTAAAAAGGAAAGTCAGCAATATCTCCGTCTCTCTATCCAGAACAGGCTTTATGACCAATGGAGTGGAGGAGCAAATGACACAGGCCTCTTCATTTTTTCCATAGAAACATCTGACTTCCACATCCTGCAGGTTTGGGTTTTTTCCCTTGGATTAGTCTGTTGTAAAGGGTCTGTGGCTTGATCTTCAGAAGTGCAGCTCTTGCTGAAACTAGGGCCTCTGAGAAGCTCAGCTTTGACATCTCAATGCCTTGAACAGGACCTGCATGCAGAGAAGAAAGGAATAATTATTAACAAACTGCCTTCTAAACATCGAAACTATCACCCAAAAGTGGAGTCATGGTGCCTGCTTGAACTGCTGCCCAGCTCCTGCCCAGCTTATTTCCTGGATGGTTGGAGGGAAGAACACAATTTGCACAATGAACATGGAGCTTTCTGAAGATTCTTCAGTCCAAGTAAATGATCTTGAGCCAGTAAAAATTGTTTGTCTGATGACAATTCAGGACTGCGTTGGGCCCACTAGGTGCAGCCCACAGTGAAAGGCAATATGGAGCCAACTCACACCCTAGCAAGAGGATGGGAAAACATTTCTGAGCACAGGTTCAGCACTATTCGTTTTGGAGGGATGCAGAGAGAATTTTCATCATCTATCTGCCAGCTCCGCTGGTCAGCAAGCTTGCACAGATGCAGCAGGAACCTGCCTTCCTCCAGTAAAAATCAAGGGACCATTCGAAGTTCCTGAAGTGCTGCTCACTCTGTGACCACGGGTAGTAGGAAAGCCTTCCCATATTGCACACATATACCACACACATGGAGAGTCCTGCACATGGGATTACATGAGTACTCTCCCCAAAGTTTAACTGAAGGGCCCCTTTAGGACTCGTAACCCACTGCTAGCAGCAAGCATGGCTGGATCGATACCCTGCCCACTGTTTTACATGTCATGACAGTGGATACCGCATATTATTACCAAAAGAACAGTTATTCTAAAGGATGAAGACTAAGTATTTTTCAAGGGATAGTTATGAACTGGGGCTGAAGATACTAAATAAAATGAGATCAGATTGGGAGATGATTAGTGCGTGAGGCAGCCATTTTTAGTATGGGTAACTTGATACAGGAATATCTCTTGCTAGAGTTTCTGAAACTTGTTGTTATTCTATCTAATAATTCATATAATGACATGGCTGAAGAGTCTTACAGAACGTATTTTTGCTAGGTACAGTAAAACTGCCAGGCTATCTGCCAGAATTTATTTCTGATTTGTTTTGAGGTTCAAGAAAACCTACCAGCCAAAGATTCAAGCCATAGTTCTGTCGAAAGGCATTTACAATACCCTTAAGCATTTCAATTATACACACCTGACAGAACTGTAAATTGTAAGATATACATAGATAAATCAGATAATATGTGGCAAATAAGGCATACAGCAGCACTATTAGCTTGCATATCCAAATCTTAAAAAGCAGACACAATTAAGATACTAGGCAAAGAAATAAATATCCCGTGAACCTTTCAAAAGGCCAACAACATTGTGTTTATTTTAATATTGTTTAACAGTAACACTTAATAAAGAGAACATCGTGATTGTGTGAACTAAATTTTCAGTCATAATGAATGCTACAAACTTAGCCTCCCAAGTTTAAATAGGCTACAATGCCTTGGGAGAGATGCAAGAGAAATTATTTGATAAAGGTGACGGTTTTTCACACCTGAAAATAATGTTTTTCTTCCAGGCTCTCTTGATCAACAGTCTGTAGCCACACATTACAGATATAATCTCAAGACCTTATGGTGTATACTTGTCACTACTTGCATAACTTACTAGGGACAGAAGATCACAGAGATTTTGAACATAATTTCCCACACTACAGGAGATTAAATAGACTACATTTGAAGAAGGCAAGAAGCAGCTATGGCTCCTGGATAACAGAAAGTATACTTCAACCAGTTTCTGCATCATTTATTCAAGAAGTAGAGTCTTGTCTGCTACAAAGTTTAGGCATAAGTATCCTGTGCAGCAAGGATGTGTATTTGATTTAAACAATTAATTGCACAGGAGTGGATTTCTGTTATGGCTTTCCTGGCACAAACTAAAATCATTACATAAATCAGCTGGAGAGTAGCAATTTTACCTATATAAAGATTGATCGAACATTCACAGCTAGAGTTTGTCCTGTTCCCCATACTCATCAATATAGAAGCAGCTGTGATCTGAAAGCTTTTCTGGGGTAAAAGGCAACACTAAAGAGCATGCTGGAAGAAAACAATCACCATATCAGAGCTATTCCCCAGATCATTCTTCAGTGCTACAATTCCTTCTTCATCCATCATGCTTTCTCTGATTGCTATTCATTTCCTTATTTAATGAATATTGTAATGAATACAAGACACTTAAAGATGCACTGTAGATCTTTTTAAAAAAAAACACGTTTACCACTGTATATCCTGAGAGGGAATATTAGCAGCCCTATTAAATGATGCTCTCTTGTTACCGTGATAAATGTGTATTCAGTGGTAGATTTAATGTGCAACTCAGTGTACGTAACTCACCAACAAAGCTAAATCATGCATCATCTATTTGAAAACTGTCAACTTTTCGTAACAGATAGGAAGTATTTTGCCAGTGAATCTGTTGCTTATTATACTCTGCTCATCAAAGGTACTAGTGGCATGGCAGCATTTCCTATAATAAAAGAAAAATATTCAGTCTCATATCCAAAACTTACCCAAAGAGGGAATATTTCTGTTGGCTTCGGTGATCATTAATGAAGACACTTGGACTGTAGAAAAGCCAAAGTATTTGTCACCTTTTAATGATTTGACTGTTTTCTTTGCTTACTATATCCATGTATTCCTACGTCAAAGCCCTGACTCCTTTGCTGGTAAGTATAGGGTCGCTGGCACTGGTCCTACTTATAGTGGCATGTGAGGACTTGTTTTGAACAGGCAGTGTTATTTAGAGATTGTTTGGTTTCTATTCTGGAAAAAAAACAGAATACTGAAGGAATGGACAAGGAGATTTATCCAGACCAAGAAATCTTCTGTTGGGATTAACCAGAACAGCTCTTTCTGAGATAGTTCTATTATTTTCTTTTTCTTCTGTTTTTTTTTTTTTTTTTAAAAANAAAAAAAAAAAAAAAAAAAAAAGTAGTGGTATTTCCCAACACTGGAATTATTAGTTTCAAGAATATTGGAACAAAACTTTTTGATTATTATCCTTAACCAAGTTGAAAACTCGTCCACATTCTTCCTTTCCCATAGAAGATTTCGGTTTGGCTGCCATTTTCCAAAGAAATTTTATGTGCGAAAAATACTGTCTGCCCTGATTTAGCACAGATCTCAACATGCCATCAGACCCTTTTCCAAAGAGGCTGGCTTCCTTAAATGAACAGAAACTGGGGGGCTGAGGATTCTCCTGCCCATTGCCCTGATAGAGCATAGGTTATCTATTTCCCTTAAGATCTGGATCTCTCTCATAAGGTCATTTAGGCGCCCCGACAGCTTGTTCACTGGAGGTATAAACAGAAAGTACTGCCTGAAGCTGACCTGGAGTATAAGTTGATATGCACATGGCTTTCTTTTTTTGCCTAACACCTGTTCATGAGCACCGTACAGCTCCCACAGTCATACTGCGACTTGAAACGCAAGGAATTCCTGGGATAGCAAATTATGGAGTAGTATTGTGCTACCTACCACACCAGTCCTACGCCCTGCTCTCTGCCTCCCTCTGCACTGTAGGAGACAATCGACACCGTTTTTCTTTCAAGAACTGGAGTGGCACAGTACACACTGCCTCTCTGGTATAACAGCAGGGTGGAAGAAAGGCTGAAACCAGATCTCTACAAGTTAGGGATCCCCCTCCTTGCGCCCACTGAATTGCTGGAGTAGTGCTGCTCTGTGCATGGAGGGTCTGGAGATCTTTGGAGTGTGTGAGGGAGGGTTTTGGGTTGGGTAGGGCCTCTGTTCGCAGACAGCAGATGAGAGGCAGACGTGTTCCTTCCCCAAACAACTAGCATTAGGAAGAAACTCCTTGACATGCACAAAGGGAGAGACCTGACTCTTGAGAGTCTCCTAGTGAATTTATAATGAGAAAATAATGAGAGAGATTGCAGTGCTGTGCTTTTAAACTGAGTCTTCAGTACTTCCTCTCCCAGTGCCTCTACATGTCAGACCCAGACGCAGTCCTGCCCAATAACTGTGTTAATAGTCCCTGTCCAAGACACTCAATGCTGGAGTTGCTCCCGATTTAGTAGAAGACTTAGATTACCGGGACATTTCATTTCCTGCTATAAATGAAACACTTAGTTCTTTCGGTCATATTTAGTTCTTCAAGTGAAAGAAATAATGAGCCTAAGAGGAAATTCTATGCCTAGTCCTGAGGACTTGACTCTAGCAGAGCTCCCGCTGTCGTCAATGACTGGAGGGTTGCTGAACATGTAAGACCTTCAGAATCTGGATCAGTACACTTAAGAACGTGCAAAACTGGTACAACATGCCAGCTGATCACAAAACGTGGATCAGAGCTATTTTCATCATTAAGGAGCAGGAGCTGCCCTATTTTAATGCTTGTTATACCAGCTATTTTTACATCTCAGCGTCTGGATAAGACATGTCTGAAAGATATGATTTTCAAGCAGTGTGAAATACCTCCTTAAAATTCCTTAAGTTGGTGACGCACACCCTCCAGGCACCTTTGAAAATGTTGGGGAGAAACTTACCTCTATTGAAGTCAGTGAGAGTTTTACTACGGAGTTCAACAGTGCTGCATCTTGCAGCTTTCTACTGACTTCAGTCATTCTCTGTTTGGCTGGTTTATTTAAAAGGTGTGGGAGGAAGAAGACTGGCTGAAAAGAATTTTTCCACCAACAAAATGATTATTGACTTATTTACCATTTTAGACCATGCAAAAGTGCCACAACTCAATAAAAGGTGCGGGTTCATACATTATTCCTAACATTCTTCATATTTATACTATGCGCAACAGAGCAGGTTTGTAATTTGACCTTTCTCTATTATTCTAGGTATTCTCTCTCATTAAAAGAAACAGATTAATATAATAAAAGATCCTTTGTATAGGAAGGTGCCTGCAATATTCTACCTTAACAGTTCAAATCACCACACGTTATAAGGGTAGCACTATGGTGTCTAGGTTATACCTACTGCTGAACAAAGAACTGTATACGTGGTTTATATTTTCTTGTGGCTTCATTGAACATTTCCACAAAGCTCATTTTATTACATTAAGAAATGGTAGCTCTATACACATTTATCATTAATGTACCAAATGCACTAACTATAAAATGAAAAACTAAACAGTATTTTGTAGGACGACAGTCAGTCAAGCCCTGAAATGCTGACAAATAAGAGACCTAGCGACAGACAACGAAACCATAAGTCTTTTTGACTCTGTCACACAAAATAATTGGTAAGTGTTATGCTTTCATGGCTGTAGAGGGAAAAATATGAGGGGGAGAAAAAACCAACAGGTACAGGGTCAGTAATAGCAACCTCATAGAAATACTGTAACACTACTGACATTAATAATTAAATGTACAAGAAATCTCAATAAATATTAAGTTATTTGCTAAAGAAATCTATGCCAATGGCTTTTTTGTGTGTGTGCAGACAAACCGATTTATATCAGAGAAATGAGGAATCTGTTTTATTCAATCGTGCTTTTTTCTCCTCAGAGCAGTAGAATTATAAAGTGCAAATCTGCTTAAGTTGGGCTTTTTTACATTTATAAAGGGCCACACTTGATTTAGCAATACTATTTTTATGTGTAATGACATAGACACATTTATTATACATTCTGCTAATCTTCAGACTTGCATTTTGACAGGATTAGGAATTTATACAATATGTAGATTTTAGGCTGCACATTAAGACTGAAGCACTTCAATACATTTGGTTTTTTGCAAGCTAAGACTGAGTATTTGAAACAATCATTTTGTGTTTCCTTCTCTCTGAACAATGAACCGCAGTAATCCTTCTGATGGTAATCATATTATTTTCTGTTTAAGATTACATTTTGTTTGTACATTTATAGTGTCACTTAAAACAAAATCCAGCAGGTTTTCTTTTTAGGTATCTTTTAAGAGGAACAGAAGTGAATATTTTAAGAAAATGACACAGAAACTGAGTTTTCTAAAAGGTACATACTTCCCAGGATGTATTTTATAAATATTTAAATGAAAGATGATCAGAAACGTACAAATAATTGTGTTAACACTTTAGGAACTGTTACTGTGTTCTACATCTTAGTAATAGATTTTCATACGGAAGGGATTAAAGGACTTACATTTGGTGAATGCAGAAACTGTTCGTTTTTTGTTTTTCCTATACAGCAAGTTGCATCACCGTTGTTTGATACACAGACTAGTTAAATATGATATTCCCATCTACAGAAGGTATATAATGGAAATTGACAAAATTATTTCGTTAAAATGTTAATGCAGAAATTCACAAGATTGGAAATGTACAACAGTTTATTTTCAGTCTTAATAATGAGAAACTTGTTATTCATTTGCATGAGAATGGCAATTTAATGTAGCAATAGAGAGCACCAACTGCATCCCTGCAGTTTATTGCCTTAGGTTTGCAAACTGCTTTAACAGCCATCAGCCAAGAAATGTACATGTCATCTGCAAATCACAAATCACAGATCTTGACTCGAGTGATTGCACAGGGAGAAGTGCTGAAGGGTTCATAGTGGCCAGAACAAGACTTAAAAGTGATGTGAAATAGGGAGCAAAAAGGGCTGCAATTGCCTTGGAGCCTAAAATAGACTGAGCTTCAATGCCATGGAAAAAATCACCAGCTTCTCCATCATTTCTTTAAAGGTCAGAATTTTTGTAGGTGGATTGGGAGCGCAGTGGATTGCAGATGCGTTTAACAGCAGGGTATTTTCCGCTGCCATGACCAGTTAAGGAAGATTTTCAAAAACACATCTGCTGGTAAACAGTTTGGCCCTAGTCTGGGTCATCTGCCTTATCTGTGCTCATTGCTGCATGAATTCTTACCTGGATAAAGTCCCAAACCTCACATCAGTCAAAGTTAGGCTTTCAGTACAGTCCATTACATTTTTTAGAGAGGTACCTCCGTGGCTTTCAGTTGGTTTTATGATGTGGGTCTGCTTCTTCACAAATGTATGAAGCACACTGGCAGTAGAGAGACAAAGCTTGCTCCTTCCCACTTCCTCTTCACGTTCCACTCATCAGAAGGCAGAGCACAACATGAAAGAATGAATGAAGGGAAAACAGGTGACTTAAAGAATAACAAGGACTCAGGGAGAGGATTTCTCCACGCTGCAAAAAGGAGGCTGGTATCCGATACCATTTTGCATCGTTTCAGACCACTAATATTATGCAGAAATTGATTTAAGGGCATTCAAACACAAATTGCCTACAAACTGATCTAGAAGGCATTAAATCCAATTTCCTTTTTAATTCTCTCTCACTCTGCAGGTGACTAAATGCCACTGGTTTAAAATTTCTCTTCCTCCACTCTGTTATAATAGAATCTGAAGTTCTGTTTGGAACTGGAGAGGTTAAAAAATAATCCTCTTTATTAAATGGGTGAACCAAAATGCAATTAAATAGACAAAGACCTTTGCAGGTTGGGTTTTATGCTGGGGAGTGTCTACACTTTACACATATTTGTATGATACTTAAATATCTCTAAGTAATTTAACTTTTCTAAATGTTTATTAGTCCACGGTGAGCACACTAGATCCTCTTCTGGGATCAAGATATGAATTTATAAGAACTGTAAAGTATTTAGATAGTTTCCAACAGATTTCAGAGCACTTGTAATATCTGGGGAATGATTTCTACTTGGCTATTCTGCTGTTTACTTAAGAAAGAAATGCAGGCAGTTTAGCCAGCTGAGATTCTTTGTACCAGTGGCAGCTGAGCCTGTTAGGCTAATGGTTATTATGAAGAGGATGGTATTTCCTTTGGAGTTCCTTCCTCCCACCTCGACCTCTGCCACCCAAACTACACCATACGGAAATGAACGAGCTTCTTAACTTCTGTAAGAGAAAAAGAGAAAATCTCCGGAAAAAGCATGTGCCATAGGAAGAACTGAAAATTCTTCCTAACATATTCTCCTGTGAGCCGAGACATTGGGAGAGCTTCAGAAAGCAAAATTAACTTAGGCAGTGAAAAGATAACAGTTCTCTTCATGAAATGCTCCGCTTTGGTTTTGAAAAGACATGTAGCTGGGGCAGCCTACATCTATGCAATCACTACATCTAACTCACGCGGCTTGCAGTTATGTCTTCCAAAATAGCTCTCACAGTGCATCTGAAAGATTTGTCTGCACATTTATTATTTGAAGGTTATGCTGTTCACACCTTGGACTTGAATTTGCAGTTTAAAAAGAACAATGCCATATTTTTGTTCAGTTTTTATCTCACCTTGTGTTCACCTCCAGTGGCAACTGCTTTTTCTACTACAGCCCATCATCAGGTGGCTTATAACACCGGTCGAAGCCAACGGGTACCTCAGAGGACCAAGCACTAGTTTGTAACAGAACTGGCAAGCACTGGAGAAAAAACAGAGGAAAAGGAGAAAGGGAAGAAACCAGAGTCCACGGGCACTGGTACTTCAGCACTTAATGGGAAACTTTATCCCAACAGAGTGAAGTCATCATTGCTCTGATACAGTCCAGTTTTGGAGCTCAAGCAGGGTTTCAGAGCTCCTTGCCAGTTTTAAGTGTCCTGCATTTTTTAACAGATGCTGCTGCCACACTGAGGAAGAGCTGTGATTGTACATTATTGTATTTCCTCCTTTTGTTTTCACTTACCAAACCCAGAGAGATTTTCTTCCCCTTTTTTCAACTGATCTGACTTTCAAGTCTTCTTAACAGAAAAATACAAAATTGTGTTGCTTCTGTTTTTGCAGTGAACTATTTGTGATGACCATAAGCCCATGAGCCAAGGATGACTTTCCCACCCAGCTCTTACCGAGACAGATCTCCTTTGCTTTATCTGGTCACACTCACCAACTCTTCTCCACTGAGCTGTCATGAGTCCTGAGGGAAGCACACAGGTTGTTCAGTGGGGAGGGAAAAGAACCGATGTTCTCCTTGTAGAGGCAGTTTTCCTCACATCTTTTTGTTGTGCTGTGGACCTCTGTTGCACTCAACGTTCTCTGCACCTGTATAGGGAAATGGGAATAGAGAAGAGAAACCTGGAAGAGCTGAAAACAATGAAACACTGAAAGAGATAATAAAAAAATGTGACAGACATGGGGTAAGAAATGGAGGTAGGGATGGTTGCATTCCAACAATTGAACGGAGCTAATGAGCCCTCAGTGGCACAGGAAGGTGGGAGCACTATGGTTCCAACTAACAACCAGTGACTGGTCATAGCCTGGTCATTGTGAAGACTTCCTAGATATTTTAGAGTTCATAGTATTTGCATGTGTATTTTCCAACTCAGTCAAATGGCTTTCTGAGGAGAGAATAATACAGTGTGAAATCAGTCCCACTGCAGTTCAGATTTGATGGTACTTCTGAACCTCTGCTTTGCTTCTCCCTCTCTTTCTCAATCTCCTCCTGGCCCAGTCAGCCAATTCCCCCTCGACATGCACATTTGTTAACAAGGGAAGGCCATTCATTTCATGATTTCTTGTTCCTGGTTTAAATTAGATAGTTCTGAAGGGATAACAGTGTCAATAACAATATAAATTGGTGACCCCTCTATGCTTGAAGAAGGATAGATGTGAAAGGGCAACCTATGAGAAGGTCTGTGACTACTGGAAAAAACAAAGGGATCTAAGTTTGCTGCTCCTTCCTTCTTACCCTTCCAACAATTACCTAAGGCAGCTACTGAGACCTAACTACTAAGGATCCATGCAAATATCTGCTGTGCTTGTCTGATCAATGATTCAATAGGAAAAGAGGGGCCTTTTTTCCATGCTCATCTTTGATTTCTGCACAGAACTATGCTAAGCTTGTGTTTCTCAGATGAAAGCAAGTGATACAGTTTATGCTAAAATGACAAAACAATTTGAAAGCGAATGCGTATAATGGAGAGAAGAACTTAAGCACATGGTTGACATTATTACGTTTATTTCTCAGTGAGACCTGTCTTTTCATGACACTAATCAAAAAACTGGGTCACCTCACAATGGTAATTTCCTAGGAATCTTGAAATTCGTGAGTCAATTTGATCCCTTTTTAGCTGAACATTCACTAAGCACAGTGAGGCTGGTGGAGCTCAGCTAGCTCATCAGACTTGTCATCGACTATATGTGAAGAGTTTATATCCTTAATGGGATCAAAGGTTTTATCAGTGATCCTTCGTAAATGTAAACAGATGAAATATTTTTCTATCAGCATTGATTCCACACCTGACATTTCTTCTGTTGATCAGTTAATGGTTATTGTCCGTTATAAAATCAGAGACAAGGAAGGTTTATTACTTTCTCAACAACCAAGAACCATGCCAAAGAACATCCCCCACCCCCCTTGTTTGAATCCATCTTGTAACAACTGAATATTAATAACATCATTTGCCATTGCCAAGGACAGATTTAAAATAATGCTAGTCTGGACATTATGAGGAACTTTTCAAAATATTGCACGGTGTTTTAAAATGCAGATCTCCCATTAAAGTCAAATAGAAGTCAGACAGCTAAAATCCTAGTCATCCTTCAGAAATTTAGCACTAGAAAAGTCTCCAGACAAGGATTTGTGAAATTAAAGCACCAGCAGAGAATGCCATGCACTTAGCCTTTATTGCCAACACAAAATAATGCTTTTCTTTAGTGTCCTTTAGTGTTAACTCTGAATATTCCCCTGCAGATCTATGCAATTGAGAATATTCCTGGGAATACGACACATTTCTGAAACATGTTACAGCTGTCAATGAATTAAGGCTCATCATATTCTTTGGCTGTGGAATATTATCCTTGTTGGGCATAAGGAGGAACTAAGTGATGAAAGTGACTTGCCTATAGTATTATAAAATTATAGTGATGCAGAAAACCAGCCCTATTTCTGTGAATTATTTTTACTGAGGGGGAAAAAACTATAGAAAGAACCAGTCCTAGAAATAAATCATAATATTATAGGATGTAGTTCAATTCTATTAAAAAGGAAAAAATGTTTAAAACGCTAAAAATAACGGAGAAATATCCTGGTTTAAGTCAGATTTTTTCATTTGACTTCGAGTGAAGGGTTTTTTTAGAAAATTTCGATTCACCAACGATAAAAAATAAATTGCTCTAAACTGCATAAATTGCCTGCTGCAAGAGTGACCGAGCCTGGAAATATGGCAAACAATATCAATTTAAAAAGAAGAAAGAATATTTTAACCTGGATCAGTTCAGGCCCACTTCTCCGGGCAGAGTATGAGTAACTGAGGTTCATGTGAGTCAGTCGTAGCCACAAAGGTAGAAGTGAGCCTCTGGGCTTAATATGCAAGAGTTGATCCCTTGTCCCTAAATCAGCATCAGCACTGACAGCCAGATCACCAGGAGTGTGCCTACACAGCACAGTACAGGTTGTACAGAGATACAGAAAGAGCACTGACCCAGGACTGGGATAGTGCCACGTAAATCTCTCAGCTGATCAGGGGCAGCCTTATTAGATCAGGCAGAGCAAGAGCCGTTCAGAGACACTGGACCTGCAGCAAGAGTCAGTCAGAGCTAGCTGGTGGTTCTCTGCAGAGAAGGACGTTTTACTGTGCAGACCTTTCCTGCAGAAATTACCAATAATCCTTTCTGTTGTGGGCTACAGTTTCTCGGTCCTGCGAAAGAACACTGCATACTTAGCGTCTCTGAAATCTGCATTTTGCTCTGCTCTGTCTTTTTTCCTGAACTAATTCCCATCAAAATCTTCATCCATGTTAGTCTGAAAGTACCCAAACCTGCCTGACCTTAGATGCTAAAGAAACACCCCCTGGAAACTGATATTGTGGTAGGAACAGTCAGGGAGCGAATAGAATGAGAAATTAAGCTGTATTGCCATCATTGAGCTGATGTATAGAAGTGAAAAATAAAACATAAATCAAAATGAGACTGAGGTGAACATACTATTAAAGATCAGATTATCATTAATGTTAAATTCGAATTCAGAGGAAGTTAACACTCATCTCACAGAGCCAATGTAAAGAGAGTAGCTCTCCCTCAAATCTCCAATCGAGATCCTCTACTGATGGCCTGACTGTGCAAACACTTACTTCGTGTACTGATGACTAACGCAGATAATATCTCTGACACAGGGAGTGTTTCCCCATTTGATGAGTAAACATGGACTATTGCAGGAACAGGTCTCAGCACCGCAGGCCCCTCAGAGCAGACTCTGCCTTCTCCCTCAGGCACATTGCATCCTGATGGTTTCATGCGTTAAGAAGAATAAACAAAGACAAAGCTTTCATGCTTTGTCTTACCAGGTTGTTAATTGAACATATGTATCAACATTTCTTCATTAACACATATCCTTCTGATTCTATGCTTTGGAACTAAAAACCCAAAAAGTCTAAATGAACAAAGTTTTTCTCACTTCGGCCTTGGAAGGAATGGCAGCAATAGCAGACAAATCATATGAAGAGCGGTTGAAGGAGCTGGGACTGTTTAGTTTGAGGAAGAGAAGGCTGAGGGGAGACCTCATCACACTCTACAACTATTTGAAAGGACACTGTAGAGAGGTTGGTGCTGGTCTCTTCTCACAGGTAATTAATGACAGAACAAGAGGGAATGGCTTCAAGCTCCAACAGGGTAGGTTTAGACTGAACATTAGGAAAGAATTTTTCACAGAAAGGGTGGTTGGGCATTGGAATAGACTGCCCAGGGAGGTGGTTGAGTCACCATCCCTGGATGTGTTTAAGAGACGTTTAGATGTGGTGTTGGCGGATATGGTGTAGGGGAGAACTTTGTAGAGTAGGGTAGATGGTTGGACTCGATGATCCCAAGGGTCTCTTCCAACCTAGACAATTCTATGATTCTATGATTCTATGATTCAATAAGACTGCCGTGCAATGCTCAGACCACATAATCCAGCATATGAACTGTTCCAGTGAAACTATTGCATCCTTGGTTACAAGATGCGAAATTTCAATTACTACTTCAGGCAAGTTTTCAAAACAGCAAAACTTAATCCAGAGTTTTACCATGGAATGTTTTTACTGAGAAGTTACTGGATAAAAAACCTGTCCTGCTTTCTCCCCTTCCACTAAATAGCCTAACTTCTGAGGTAGCCCCACTCCCTTGCTTGCTTTCCCTCTGACTTCATGTCTTTTCTGTTCTTGCAGTCCAGCAGGCTCACCTTCAAGGGGATGGCTGCTGCCATCTCCCTTGACTGCTATACAAGAAGTGAACATCACCTTTACTCCCTCCCGGAGCCATCTGCTGAGAGGGCATGCTTACCTAGCCACCGGCACTGGGAGGACTACAGGCTTTGTACATGCTGTATATGGAGGAAACTGATGGGAGCATAGGTTGTTAAAATGCTCCAGCCCGTTTCTCTCTGAGGTTCATTTCCCTGCCATGTTTCAGTGGTGTGTTTCTTTTACAGTTACTCTAATTGCAAAAGTCTTAAGGGATAAGGAATTATTTCATTATGCTCAAAAGTGGCTATGGCTTTGATGAAGTCACGGGTCATATGCACTGCCTAGTTCTGGTGACTGCTTTTCAAGACGGATATCAAAAGGTGGACATTTTCATCGTTCCTTAAAGGAGGAATATATAGTTTCCATTGACACACTTCTGTATCATACTGTGTTTATGCATAGTTATTAAAAATGCATCAGGTGCTAGTAATGATCTAGAAAAAAATATTTGTAATACAGCTCTCTGATGGAGGAAGGTATAACAAAATCTAGGATCCAGAAAAAGCCAGATGAATTCTGGTTTGGAAGAAGATGCATATTTTAAACAGTAAAAGGCATAAGTCTGACATGGTGTGTTATGTTGAGATGTCTCTGTCACTGAGCCATTTTTTTGATCAAAACTGGATCTTTTTTTCCAAAGCCCGTGCTAACAAAGTGGTAACTCAGCAAGATAATTCATTAGAACAAGGCATCCAACCCACAAATCATTTTGGTGGCCTTCTTTCTCCAGGGATGGACTTATTTATGCACTTCTGCTAGGCACAAATAAACCAGGTTTTCTAAGAAACTCTGTAGCCTCTGTCTATTCCGACTACAGCCGATCTTTGCATAGATTGATTGTAGTGGCTGTTTTGCTGGGAAAGGGCCAGACCACATTGTCATCCTTTGTGACTAGACTGGTTGGTCGTTACAGCTCTGTCACGTACAGTGTGTCAAGGCATTGCTGGGCACCAAAAAATTTTGTAGACATTTTTGAGCACAAAGTCTCATCACTAGAGCATGGGACGAGGGTTACACAATCTATTCACCTCACGGAGGTGTTTGAAAATAAATCAGTGTTTGTGATTACTCAGACACTAAGTTATTCAAGGATTACTTTTCCTGATTTCTGTTGTTTAGTGAGACACAATAAATTACAGAATCCAAGGAAGACAGCCAAAGTCCCACATTGAGTAACAGAAGGATTGAAGTTTCATCTGCAGAAGATTATGTTTGACCTTACAAAAAATGTGGTTTTACACATCCTTTTTCTAGTCCTGCCTTTTCTGTGACATTATTTTTCCCTTTTAACCCTCTCCCAAGCTAGGACCAGGCTGTCCTTATGTGAGTCTGAAGCCATGGGGTACACTGATGTTTATGGAACCATGAAATTCCAGCCAAAACACAGGAGTCACCATTAATATGAATACCAAAATCACCCAACACTAGCAACCATGTATTTACCATGCTCCACACCAGAAGAGCTAATGGGGATAGCACCACTGCTCTGAGTGACAGTTAGCACAACACATTTTTCATCTCATATACCTTATACCACATAGCCACTTCCCAAAGAGCTGTAGAGCTGTTTGTGAGGATGCAGTGATACACAAGGCATGCTGGGGAATGGGGATACCCTGGATGGTCTACCTAGCTGCACATGAGGCCAGACTCCCAAAGATTTATATTGGCTAAAATGTTGGTGGCTTGAAGGAGAACAGCAACAGCACTTGCTGTTTTGCTCCAGGACACCCTTGTGATAGAATCTCACCAGAGCAATTGAACTCTGACTCCAGAACTCAAGTTCAGAACTGCATGGTGTTGTATACAGACATCCAGGAACATGCTAGGCCTGAAACCCAGCAAGGCAACAATAACCAAGCCCAGTCCCAACTGAATGAGACAGTGAAATCCCAGTAATGTGCAGGGACAGGTGCTTCGTCCATTATTAAATGAGGGAGACGTGGTCTTTCTAGTGATTAACAGTGCTTAGGAAGTAGGTGTTGAAAGTGAGGGTCATCTCTTGAAATGGCCAACATGTCTGTGCACATGCAGCTTTTGGCAAAGGAACATTGCAGATCACTGCCTGACTATGGGACTGAAAGTCTGTGAATGCTTGTAACACTCTAGGGAGTTCATAGACAAGCTTTTCTTCAATACATGTCCCTGCAGTGGCTGCAGAACTGCTAGTTTTGAAGCATCAGTTCCCCCAAGTGGTAAAGCTGCAAGGGGAATTGAGAGAAAAGCAATGTAAGGATGAGTGCAAGCAGTTAGCTCACAAACGCACCAGAGCTGATTCCAACAAGGAAGAGGAACGAAAGACTGATATGGGCTAGAAGAAGTGCAGAAACTTCATAATACCTAATAATGAGACTTGCAACCCTTGGCACTGTGAAGGGAGTGGGAGAGAAGTTGTCTACAAGGCTAAGACTGCTGCAAATGAAAGAAGGTGCACCTCTTAGCAAGGTGATACTGAAACACCTGAGTTTTCTAATATGAGCCTTGTGTACTAGGAACTTTCTATATTAAATTAATTTAAGTATAACACCCATGTCCAAAAAATATGCAGTCTTGGGGGAAAAGTTAGGAACAAGAACTTCTGCTTTTGCAATTTTTATTTCTTGTGGCTTGGTTTCCTCAATTTTTAAATTTGGCAATATACAGTGAGATCAGGAGATACAGGCACGTATCAGCAAAAGGTTGTGTCAAAGGCAAAAAATTTGATGAATTGCCTAGTTATGCACATTTTAAACCTACTAGATGAGGGAAGAAGTAATATTAAGTGTCCTGATGAAAGGGAAGCTAGAGAGAACACATAGAAAGACAGAGAGCACATATAACATTCAGAAAAAGATGACAGTAATTTCATTAGAGCACTGAAAAAAATATACGGAAAAATCAGTAGACTGTTCAACCTACTCTATCAATTTCTTGTCAGCATTGACCTCAATAAATTCTTGCAACTCCACATGACTGTTTCTTTTGTGAAGTGCAGTCATCATCTCCTGACCCTTCCTTTAATGTACCTACTTTTGAAGTAGATAAAAAGTACAAAAATGTGCTTTCAAAAAGGCAAAATAAACACACTGCCAAATTGAGCACTGGAGACTTGATTGCTTCCTAGCTCAGTGCAAGGAAAGAATGTGATTTACCAGGAAGTCAATAACATCAGAAATGAGCTCCCAGAGAAAACTTTAAAAAACAAAGCAAAACAAAAAGACATATGCAAAGAAATATCTTTATATTGGCATAGCATTCCACTTCAGTTCAGATAAGCATCTGATTGCACGCAAAACAATCTCATCTGTAGCTCACTGCTTGGAAAATCAAGCTGCAAATCACTCAAGAACATTTGCTTTCTATCTTTCTCTCATAAGATTTCCAATTCTTTGATTAATCTGAGCAAAAAATATTGCCAGAAAGGGCTCCCCAGCACACTTTTTTTTTTTTGTACTTTCTGTTTCCCATCTGAGTTGAAATCACAAGGTGTGGATACCGTAAAAAAATACAAGTAAAAATCATTACCTTTTTTTTTAACTTAAAAACTAAACCCCAGTTTCTCCAACCAGCAATTGGATTGGACTTTCGTTTATGTTTTGACCATAAGCCCAACATTATGCAACTTTGTCTGTCCATATTTACCCAAATTTCTAGAAAACTTCCCATGATTGAATAGGCTACTTTGGCAAGACCAAACAAAATGAACGGATAACTGAAATATACACACACAAGCTTGGTTCTGCCTAAGCAACTGACAGGGAACTGTGACTTGTTCTTTGTCACAGGAGCTGTTTTTTTCCTCATAATGATACTGACTTTTCTGTGAATTCATTTGTCTCCCATCATCAATATTTGGCTTACTAGCCCGTAGTGCAAAAAGAGAATATCAGAAGTGGTACAGAAATATATAACTAAGGCATTTTGGTTATTTTACCACGTAGTCCAATGGAAAACATCTCTGTGATTACCAGACAGACATATGACACTTACAGATGTGTCACCCGCAGTCTTTTCTGTGCCACTCACTTCCAATAACCCAGTCATGGCTATATTATGCTAGACAGAACTCACACTTTCAGACAGGGCATGCCAGCTCTGTGGGTTTTGGCCACCACTGGTGCAACACACAGAATAGATGGCCCCAGAAGAAGCATTTACTGGAACTTCAGAGGCAGAGAGATGTTTGGAAGGCAGCTGTCAGTTTTTGCATGTGCATGGGATGTCAGGAAAAACTGGGTTGGTGTCAGTCAAATTATCTTGTCCATCAGTCTTTTAGGAAATACACTGAGAAGCCTAAAACAAGATGTTGAAAGAGATGGTGTTGTTTCTTCTGTGAAATGAGGGGATGTTTTATGTAGCAAATCTGACAATGAATTTCCAACATGAAAGAATCCGCTTACTACATCTTAGCTACCTTACTTGATCCAAGGTGTTAGAATAACCTGAGAGTGTCAATCAGGAAGAAAACAATATAAAAAGACCTGCTAAAAACTCAGAAGTTGTACCAGGCAAAGTCAAATGAAAGCAACCAGAAGGATCAACACATCAAGTTAGCTTTTTTTTTTTCCTTCTTCTTCCATCAACTGCTGCAGCTCTTCCTCTAAACTAGAGGCTCTAATTTGACAGGTAAAAGAAAAAATAATAAAAAAATCACTGTTGACTCTTAGTTTATTTGCAGAAACCCACAAGTCCAGCTGTGTCAACTGCTTCTTCACTTGTAGAAACCAATTAAATAAAATAGCATCAGAATGGTAACCTCCTTCTCTTGGACACAGTAGGGAGGAGGTAGGGATGGGTATTTAGTCTTTTCAGCAGCAAGCATCTCACCTGTCAACCTAAATTCTCTCTATTGAGAATGCTCCTGAAAAAGCCATCCAGCCAAGACATCTACATTTAAAAGGTGTATCATTCCTCTGCAGTAAGCTCATCCTTGAAATAAATATGACCTCAGTTTCATTGGTAGTAACATTTAAATCTTTTCCTTCTAGTGTCAGCTGGCATCATACTTGCAGTGCAGGTACAAATGATGCCTACAGCCAATGAGAGACCCTAAATATGGAAAATGGAGAATGACTGATAGTTTTGACAGATAAAAATGGAGAACTTCCACACAGCAGATCTTGAAGCTGCTGAAGATATTGATATAACTTGTGACACTTAGAATAATGACAGCAGCGTAATGTCAGTCTTAATAAGAAGCTAAAAAGTCTAAAGAAATAAGAGTGGGAATTTCAAGACATCCTGCTATTGTTTAAATGTCCTGGTTTGCCAGCGTGTCAGATGACAGAATAACGGGTTGACCAACGCAAATATATTTCCCAGGAGTTCTACCGAGCTCCTTAACCACCAGGAGCAATCATCCATTTCCCACTTGACAAATGAAATGATAAGCAACATTTGGGCTACTCTGCATTTACCAAATGTTTCTGGTGTTTTATTAATATTTCTGCCATCACCTAATTAGATCCTGTGCTTAAAAAGCTCGTTTCATCCTTATTAGTATAGAAAGAACATTTTAGCAAAGCTTTGCAATTATGCATTTTCTTTGGGGTTGAAGAAAGAAGGAAACTTTACTTGTCATCATGTACTGATCTTGCTGTCCCAAAAAATATTTTCATATGAGGACACAGAGGCAGTCGGGGAACTTGGTGAAATGAGACAACTTCTCAGGTCTTGTAGTGGCACATCTGTACTTCATCCGCCAGCATAAATGAAACAATAATAAATACTGAGCAAAGAATGCTCATTTGTGTTCAGATCAACAAATGCACCACAGCAGTTGTTTTTAACTACTACAGATCCCTGCATGACTCTCTGGTTTATGTACAATCTCTCACAGCTGCATTCTCCTTGTATGTCTCACATCCCAAACTTTGAGCATAACACGAAAAAAACAAACCCGCTCTTCTTGCTGGGTCTAGTATCCACCTATTCACATCAAACCTCACTTGCAATTGCCAGAGCAAGTTTCAGATTGAGGTGCTATTCAGCCCAAGTGGGGGATGCTGGACTTGTGGTAGGGCACGAGCTCTCAGGAATCTCTGCTGGCAGCAATCATGAAAGAGGTAGGATCTTACGGTGAGTTTAAACAGCTAGGATTCAGATATATTGTCATAGGATACTGGGAGGCTTTCTGACCACAGTCTCCTTGTGAAGAATACAGCTGAGGATAATATTTTTTTTTTTCCCAAATAAAATAATTCTACCACTTTTACAAAACACTTAAACTTTGATTCTTCAGACTAAAGATTAAACTCTCTTCCAAGCTTTCATTTATATTTATTGTCTTTAGGAAAGTAAAGCAAATGGCAATAAAGAGCACTTACTCAATTCACTGATTCAGCCAGGAGGCCTCAGTCAATCTGAATAAAGCCTTAACTAAGTTAACAGAGAAATATGGCATTTGGATCAGGGGCTTATACACCTGTCCTTCTTCTTGAATGGTATGTTTAATTTACAACTTTCCTGTAATCTGCAGAATTATCTTAACTTGCCCATTAGAGAGGTTAATGTTTAAAGTTTAAAATAACTATTAAATTCAAAAATCCACCAAAAATCCCTCATCTTTCATTGGATAATAATTTTAATAAGCAATTAAACCACCATAATGCCACACCAGTTATTCCATTAGAATTTTCTTGTATTATTCAGCCTGCACTCATCTTTCGGTCCTTTCGTTCTGGTTAACTGTGATACAGTCTACCATTCCCCTCAACTAATCTTTTTTTTTTTTTTGACATTTATCTTCGCTTTCAAAATAAAGCATTGTAAGAAAGAACTGTTTAGTCTACTAACACAAGCACAACCTTTTTTGTCTTTGAAAATTGCACCAGTTATATCTACAGTACCTTGCAGGAAACCTGAGATACAAAGTTTGGGAAAGCAGGTTTCCCAAGGTCATAATATAGCATTGGTTAAAAAAAATAATAATATACATGCTTATGAGTATATTAACAGCTGTGCCCACTTGCCAACCTGTATAAGGTTGTATACAAAGAGAAACAGAACCATGCTCTTTTGCTTTACCACAACCTTAGAGTTTAGCTTTAAATCACTTCTGAGCAAAGGCTTCCTGCAGACTTTTCACTTAAGTAGTTGTAACTACAACTGCAAAACACTGTTGACTGGTGGACTCCAGAGACTTGTTCATTACCTGTCATTAAATGTTTTAAAGTTTGCATAATTGATCCAGCCAATAAGTCATCATTGATTTATAGGGGTCTGTGCTGAAGAGTTGCTCGTTAAAAATTCATAACACCGGTATGTGTCTTTACAATCCATTAGCTGTTTACGTACCCACAGTCCTAAGATTGATTGACCTTGGACTGAGATTCTCATGGACTCTGCTGTTGTTTTTTTTTTAACTTTTTTTTCCATATTTTTTACACAAGTCCACAGTATAGAAAAGCAATACTTCAGCCTTCTCCCTTGACAGCTATACTTTGATTTTTTTCCTCTCCATCAAAACCGAAACTTTACTTGAAATGATGAATAAATAAAGCATACTCCATAAACAGCTTTCCACTATTATTTAAGCTTGCGAGCTGTGCTCTGTTAGTCTCCTTTCCCCACCATCAGATTCAAGTGTGTAAATGTTCTAAAAGGCTTTGAATGTTTTATGATGATTTCAGGGAATGATGGAGTAATAGCTGAAGAGTGAAGCTATTAGTTTTAATATTTATATTGAGTGCTCTGAAACATTAATGTGACAGGATGTAAGATCAGAGCAGCGGGACATATTTACTTCACAACCATTGCCACGTGGCAAAAATATTTATTTTCTGAAGCTCTGAGGCCAAGCTTTTTTTCACAAGAATTTAAAGTTCAGATTGACATATATATTAGCTTTTCCTGAACTTTGTATTTATTTTCAGGAACTAAAGATTGGTTACTGTTTTGGATACAACTTACTTCATTTAGGTAGGACTCGAGTGTAGTGATGTTGGTGGTGCATCCTGGTCTCTTTACAGAAGTTTTCCAAAGCTGATATTAGTTTAGCAATTCATCTCTCCCTGTCTGCTCTGTCTGCTTCCCAAAGAGCACCTTAGAGAAAAGAAAAACAGTCATTTGTTAATAAAGAAATGGGATAGGCTCAAGAGCAGAATCGTCGTTAAAAGGTTGTTTCGTATTGTCTTCCAATATTTCATGCATGAAGTAAACCAACCCTGTAAATGTCCTAAGTCATTGTGCTTGATTCTTCTGTTCAAACTAGCAAACATATTAAGGTAAGTGATCTTAATTACCAAGGGTCAAACAGTGCTCACCCCACTTGTGTGGTTCTCATGGTCTTCAGTGAACAAGTAAGGGAAGCAAGATGAGATCTCTAGGGAGAAATCTTCCTATCAGATTTTCAGAGTGGATCTGATATAAGTGGAACAAATGATGACTTATTGCTGCTACATTATGAAAATGTGATTTCTCCAGATGCTTCCACGCTCTGTGTAAGGACTCTGTAGGCTGACACTGCTGCCAGGAAGCAGTTCACAGAGCTCCAGCAGGAGAAACAGTTGGGTCTATTGGGTACATTTTAGCCAGATGTAACAAAAGTTATATTGAACTACGCCAAGCAGGCTTACAAGAACAATAGTGCTGGGCAGAAAAAGAAGCATACTCCTCAGTGAGGAATAATTAGGTAGCCTTGGCTGAAAAAGTGAGTTTACCAGTATATTATTACGTTGTTCACCAGAGTCCTCTTTATACAGCCTTCTATACAGTCATGGTGCACAGGGGGCTTACGTGGACTGGGGCGGGGAAGTAATAGAAACACTCAATTGCAAAGTTGACCAGAATGGTTTGTCATGTACTTTCCCAATCTCACCTTTCCAGGAAGACAAAGAAAGCTATCCAGAGGTCTTATTTATCTCTCAAACATTTCATTAGCCTAAACAACTTCTGACTTAGTCCTTGGTACCTTCTTTCCCAGCTGCCTTCCAAACGATCATCAGAGCATCCTTTAGTCAATTCCAACAGGGCAATGCATGCAGCGTTTTCTTCTGGAAGTATGTTTCACTGACCTTCATGTCTAATGACACATAAATCTCAGTTTATCCTCCACCACTATTTTGAACATTCCACTAATGGAGTCAATCCCCTGTGTTTTACAGACATCTGTAGCTACAGATCATCATTCTTTGTCTTTCCCACATCTGCTTCTGTTCTTAACTTGCTTACGTTGTTTAGGAGGCATTTCTAAATACAATGCTTCTCATTAATAGACACAAAAATTATACTTGAGGGGAAAAGCAGATGCGTTACCTGCACCTGTATTTACAGCTACTCTACAGCTTCTTAGCCCTCCCTGTATCCATCAGAGAAAATAATTTACAAGTGTTTGCTTCCACTTCTCTGCACAGAAACAGTCTTTCAAGAGTGTTAGAGGAGACTTTCTGTACGGAAAAAAATTAGAAATGAGTGCAGCAAGCACAGGGAGAATTATTTACATGACTGAAAATGTGGGAGTCACATTCTGACCCACGTCTCCTACAGCTTTTTTGAAAGGTGGAAGGAAAATGATGAAGTCAAGGTGTTTCCTACCTCTCCAGACCTCTCCCTTGCAGAACGCCATTAAAACACATTGTCCACCAAGGTAATTATTCCCCTTGTAACAGAGCAGATATAACCACTACAGTGAACAAAAGGGTAAAGAAAAGAGCAGGAGCTGCTATTTTAGCACTAAGACCAAAGCAGAGGCCAAGAGAAGAACAGCCCGTGATAAAATTGGCACGCTGTCTTCTGCTAGGGATATTCCTCGGGACCAAAGTACGGCACTGCACAGTCTGTAGCGACAGCACCCAAAGACTCAGTCTTCTCCCATAGGAAGAAGTTTCCAGCAGAAAAGGATCTGACTTACAGTCTCCTGTGGCAGGAGGTTTCCACACAAGTGCTAGAATCACAAATGATACCATTTTCTCAGCAGGATGTTCACTGACAACTACTGACTCAAAAATGCCAATTTTAATTTACAAACTTTACGTTCAGCAACATTTCACACTTGGAACATGGTGAAAAGTGCTCATCACTGTATGAAGTCTCTGCCTGGGGTGTTGAGGGAAACAAGTGCAATTTTAACTAAAATGGGTCAAATTCATCCCTGCTATTACTCCACTGGTATTATTTGAGTTACAACAGTGACAAATTTTGTCCAGTATGGTTAATGGGGTCATTGTTAAAAATTCTGCTTAAAAGAACTTGCTTATTTGCTTTTTTTCGTACAGATGAGCATTGCATAGCCCAAATGAGAAGTAATCTTTTGTTATTTACTACACAGCTAGCTAACAGTGATGTGCACAACAGAGTACTGGTATGTCCCTAATTATCAGGAATGTGACTTGGTATAGTCTGTATGGTATACAAATTGTGACAAGTTTGCTTTCAGAGTGTAAACTTTTAAAAACCACCATAAAGACCCCTATAAAAATATGACTTTGACTAGAAAAAGGTGTAAGCTGCATAATGGCTACATGGGTATTTTTCCTTAGAGATCAGGAGAAATATGACAAGTATGACTGCTATTATAGTTATATAGCATATTCCATTTAGCAGCGATATAGCAGAACTGTGAAAGCATATCCTAAGGTATTTTCACTTCATGCATTTGACATTGATATTAGTTATTGCATTTAAGATACATTGGGCTGTTTATTGCTGACTGTTTCCCCTCACTGAGATTGTTAACCACAGCAGAGGAATATTTGATGTTACAAATTATTTAGCTTGCTACTCTTCATTTTCCTTTTAGTATGCAATTATTTGTTTGGTTTCACTGAGCAAATGAAATTTCAAGGGCATTTCAAGGAAAATAAATAAAGTACAACCCAAAAGGGTTTTTTTTTTGTTTGTATTCAGGAACAGCACTGAATCATGCATATGTATGAATCAACAAAATCAGGTTAGCTAAGAAATTGGAAATTGCACTCCACACTAGAGCATTTTTCTTGCTCTAGAGATCTTTGCTATGGATTTGAAGGACTAATAAAAAATCAGCAGCATGACTGGAACAGATGTTTTTTATGGACTCGGCTTGTTAATAGTCTTTTTAGCTTCTCCTAAGGACTTAAACCAAGTTCCTTACTTGTCCTGAATATCTGAGATGATGTTAACATTGTCCAAAATGTACACTAACAAGCAGCAGTGAAAAGCTAAGATCTTACACATGGTTATGAATAAAAATTCAAAACATTGCCGTGAATATGATGAAACCCCAAACTGGGCAATGTTACAAAACAAAAAAGCAAACTTATTGACTATATCAAACCCATACAGTGTCATTCTCTTGAAGGGAAGATAGGCTGGTAAAATATGTCCATGCACCGTACTGCATGTATTGTAAATACAAGGGCTCATTACAACTGAAGAAATTCCCTTTATATTTAAATCATGGTTTACTTCTGTATACAACAAGAACTGAAACAAAATGAGCCAGATCCTCAACCAGTGTAAAGTAGTCAGGCTTTATTGGCTCCAGTGGCACTGTGTCAATTCATATTTGTCATACAGGCTTTGCGTTCTCATCCTAGTTAGTGGATTTCTGCAGGTAGAAAAGAGAAGTTAGAATAATTGGGAAAAATAGAAACCAGAGCCTGCGTCACAGATGTTTCACTGGTCGAATAATACTTCGTTTTCTCTGTTTTATTCACCCATTTTTCTGCATTTTCCTATGTTCCTCCACAAATTCATATTTGCCGGATACTATATGAGTTGTTCATTATGCCAGGCTCTGAGACAGAAGGAATCACCCTAGGACTTGCCATTTTATGACACCTTTTAGCTAAGACTCCAGAACAATGGTGCTAAACAATAACGCCCAGACATAGGACTGGTCCCTCCAAATCTCACTCACTGGGTTAAGAAATTGCAGAGGTATAATTTACTTCTCGGGCTTAGAGAAGGGGGAGAAAGGGAAGCTGCATATCACTTAGGGCTAAAATGGTAGTTGAAAATTTTCACAATTCCAGCTTGCAGTTTGTGTGCGGTGTTTTTGGTTTTGTTTTTTTATGCAGAGGCACCAAACTATTACCGGCATTGAACATTGAGTATCCTAATATCATTGTTCTGTCAGGTCAAGAGATACACCTTCATTCACTTCAGCCAAGTGATGCTCAAACTCAAATACATGGGATTTCTTTCCATAAGGATGGATTGCCTTTTCTCTACATGTAAAGCATTCTCCAAGAAACCTAAGGGAGAGAGAAAAATAGCCTTTTCCTTGACAATGGACTTAAATTCAGATGCAAAATAAGGACAGCAATGCAATGTCTCCTCTCTTCCCAAGTTTTATTGTGAGCGCTGTTCATATGGTCGTCTTGGAGGTATTCTTGACATTTCTGGGAGTATTGCCACAGGAAGGATTGGGGATTGGCCTTGTTCTTTCTCAGCTGAATTATGCTAAAACCTGCGGTGGACAGGGGCCCTGCGGGGTCTACTGACGCCTGTCTTTTAACCCATTTATATTAGTAGCTGAGGTGACTGGAAACTTTGTTATTATGCATATCTGTCTTAATACGTCTTTGCTTGTTGCTACTGTCATTCATATATTTAGAACGTTCAGCTTTGTTTTGTGAGACCTTTGCTTTGTAAATAGCTTGAATTTGGAATATTTGATGAAACACCTCCCACAAATGACTGCATAAAAATCTGAAAAAATACCAATTACTGCCAAAATGCTCCACTCTGATTCAGTAAACCTAAAGTAACCTCATGGACTATACTGAAATTCTCCCAGATTTATGCAATCTGACACAAGAATTTGAGCCTGCTCATCCCAGGCTATGGATTGTTTCCATACAAAAAGCACTGAAAAGGGAGAAAATGCCCTCATTCAAATTCTACACATTAATTGTCTACTTGATGGCTCTTTGATACAAATTTTAAATGCAATAACCTGCTGCTTCTATTATCTCCTGACTTGTAACTGCTTAAGTCAGCAACCTGAATGCTCTAATATAAAACTCATTGAAAAACAAACAAAATAACCCAGACAAGACAAAAAACAATGGAGAAAGAGGTGTAACAAATGCACGTGTATTTCCTTGGTCTCTCCAGAAATTCATGTTGCTCAGGCCACTGAAAACATTTGCAAGAAACAGTCAGAGCTCTATTTTTCACAAGTGCCACACACAATGGGAAAACATTTACCAACAACATGCAGAATGTTTTAGGGAAGCCGTCCTGTAACTTATCCTGCAACCTAACCTCTGTGCTGCCTTTGGATTCCTGATTCTTGGCTTTTGGGGAAGAAGTGAGCATCCAAGGAGTTCTGATCATTTGTTAAAAAGAAACTGTCCTACAGAACAGAATCCCTCTTTGGATTCACATTTTAGTAGCATTTACCAGACTGAGGAATATAAAATCTTTCTAGTTGGTGGCTCATAACCTGATTTTCTTAGCAACATCTTTTGTACCCCACCACTACCCTTATGCTGTTTCACTTTTTTCAGATCACAGTTGCAAACAACAATCTTTGGCTTGTTTCTGCTCTACCCTGGTTTTCTTCCTGACCCTACAATAAATCTAGACAGTTGTTGCAGCTCCTTTCCCTGTTAATGTGGAACTTGGAAAAATAGCCTTGACCTGAGCTGGAATAACCCCTTGATAAGATTTCGTACCAGACAAAACTGATATTTTGTCTCATTTAAATAATGATAAAAACTCTGTTTCCTTATAGCTGACCAGGAGAGACCCCAGCACATATTCTTCTTTCATAACGTTGAAAGCGTTAGTGAGACCTGCTGATTATCTGATAAGAACACAATTAATTTGTGCCCAGACTCATTAATCTTTCTTAATACATGTCAGCCCATTACATTTGATCCATGACCTCTGTCCCCAGTCTTGCATGAAAATCTCTCAGGATGAGAATCACATCATGATTTGGCATGGAGCCACCAGCTCCAGCAGTTGACTGCAAAATGCTTCAAAGCCATCAGCAATGGCAGCTGCTGTATTTACGTGCACATGCCCGAATGATAAGTTCACAGCTCCTCTAAGGCAGACTGAAAGAAGTTGGCCATTCGAAAGCTTGGATCCCATTAGAAATACAGCTGTGTCCCTATTTAGGTCAAATAATTACTCATCTTTACTCTCACTTTTGTTCCCACAGACCCAAGTGTCATTTGGGGTGCTGGGACAGTCTATGCAAATACTTGCCCCATGGCTTTTGTAAATAATATTTGATTTAACATTTATAAATGTGCAGCAGTGCTTTGAAACCAATTGCCCTTTCAGATAAGGACTTTCATGGATGGAGGAATGGAGGATCCAGTTAAAAATCACTCATTGCCATATACCTGGGTCCTTCTCGCTTTAACAATTATCTCAAGACAAGGACGGGTCATTTTTTGTAAAAGTTCAGGCATTTAGATTGATGAATCTAAAGGCACAAGCCTTTCAATGCCTTTTGGGAGCCATCAAGTTACTTTCCCATCCATAATTAGCAAGGAAAGTCCAAATGCTCACATTATTAGTACTCCTATAAAATAATATGCACATAAGAACAAGCAGTGGATCTGTGATGGCACATCCACAGCCTCCTCATTCTCATATATGCAATATTTTGCAATTGAAGCCAAGCATTTCTAAGCCAAACTCTATGAATTTTCAGCACAGACCCTTCCTTGTCATCAATGTTCACTGGTAGGAGAGAGGTTGAATCCGAAAATGACAGGAGTTGAACAACCATAAACCCAACTCTATGCAGTTTTTTAAATGCCATTTTTGATGCCAAATGTCAAAGTTTTAGTTAACGTGAATTTAATTAAAGCATCGTTTCCCAGCTATATCTAATTCATATTTGTCACTAATACAGTTTGTGAAAAATATGTAATCATTCCCTATACGACAGTACTGTAAATTGCATCACTCAAAAGGAATAGTATACTTTTTCTTGGTTAGCTGATGATATTTCACTTGGTGCTTAACACAAGACAGACATGATACTACCACAGCAATAACATATGCAGCCAGTGGTTTTAGGGGGGGTTCTTCTGAGGAACTTTCTGTGAATCTTAGCTCTGTGCATGGCTTTTTACCTTTTCTTGTCTTTCTTCAACCCATGGCAACAGATAGAAAACGGTGCAATATAACTGCCAAAGACAGATCACAGACATAAAGTATGTGGTATTTCAAATACAAGTAACATTTTCTAAAGTTTCTAAAGAGCAATTTATATTATGTATTGATTTATCTGCAACCACAGTATTTCCTGATCATGTCCTAGCAAGGAAATTCTTGTTTTATTCTTATTAAAATGTCAAACAGGGTCTTAATCTTATCAAAGTGATTATATTGCAGCTTTGAATTACTCTGAAAAAAACCATTTGTTCATTAATCACTCACTCATGCAAAGAAGAAGAAGGTGAGATTGTCAGATACTTACCATGGCTGATGGGCTAATTGTGAAGGGACACAGCTCAGCTGCTTGCCAGCTGCCTGGAATGGTAACTCTCAAGGGGAAGGAAGGGAAGAAAAGTTCCCATCTCTGCTCTCCCCCAACAGCAGTCTTTTCACATCTTCCGAAGCCATGTAATACCGTGGAGCTGTGGGCTAAGCTGATACTTTCCCACCTCTCTTAGCATGAGGAGGATCAGAACTATGTTTTCGCCTTCCCTCTCTGTCCACAAACATCAGACTGTGCTCCATCATCTTTAGATGCTTGTTTCTAAGGAGAGAATAAAGCATGAGGAAATGAATACGTGTGGTTATCTCTCCAAGTTTCACTGCAGGCACTGCAGTAAGATTGCCCACCCCTCTGCTGGGAGCTTTCCCCAGCTTTAAACAGATTCCCACCATAGAGACTGCCAGGCTAGGATCATGAGGAAATCTGGTTTTTAAAAGAGCAGAACTCACGTAGGGATTGTCACAAATGCCACAGAATAAGAAAATTTGGACTCAACTGTCAACCTTATTGCCAGATTGTCAGAAGATCTGAATCAGGAGAATAATTTAAATGTCAAATCAAGACACTGCAAAAGCAAATTCCTGTGATTTACTGTGTTGCTCAGAGATAACATGACCTAAGGTTAAAGAGAAGAGCTGGCTTAAAAAAAAAGTCTGTTTTTCAGGGGGCTGTGGAACTTTTTGTTGTAAATTCACCAAAGAAATTGGAATGTGTAGGGTTTTTTTCTCAGGCAAAACACAATGGTACTATGACAGAGAGTTCTCCAAAGAGGCTTTGGATCTTGTCCAGATATATTTTCCTTGACAGATATTTGCTATTGTGACAATCAATCAACTAACTTTTGGGAAGTGCTGTGAAATCCTGAAATCCTTGGGAAGGAGAAGATTGAAATGCCAATTATTGTTATTTTTAAATTAAATGTTTTACATGGAACGACAAACATACCATAATGCTGCTGGTATTAATGTGGACTATAGCAGCATTTTTGATAAAGCTTGCACTAGAAATGTGGAGACTATGAGACAAACATACATTTATAACAATAAGCCTTTCTCAATGGCCATCACTGTGTTGATATTCATGACTTCAGGGAGGATTTTGCCTGAATAAGGACTGCAGAATAATGCCCATATTGAGAAAACCATATGAACTGAACCGGAAAGAAAAAAAAAAAATCCAGGTTGGAAGCTGTCATTCTGAAACTCATTTTCCCCACCATGAAGATGAACTCTTATTACCTGTGAATATGGAATTCAAATACTATTTTCAAGTTTTAAATGTAGGTAACACTTTACATTATGTGTCAGTGTGGTACCAATTACAGCATAACTCTGATATTGTAAATCTATTGAGAGAGAGGACTGAGCCAAGAAGTTTCATAGTAACCCAAACTTCCAGTAAAGTTCAAAAGATTTCAATTTGTTTTTCTTATATAAGCCCATATTTAGTATCCTGGGACACTTAATGCCTTGGAAATAAGAACATTGTGTTTTCAATGGAACAAACTTAAACACCTTGCACTTTTATTCTTCCTTATCCCCTTTATGGGTGAAAATGAGATCCTCATCTACCCACTTTCACACCTGTGTAGCTATTGCATAATTTTCTTTACCCCTAATAAGGAAAGCCTTCATCCCCTGTTGCAGTGTTCTGCAAAGAGCACAGTCTGGGCAAAGGGAAGTTGAACATTGTCCTCATTCCACAACTGAACTGTCTTCTGTCGCTGTGTTTGAAGCCAGCTCTTTCTCTGGCTGACCTATAGTGCTGTAGCTACAGCGACAACTCTTCAGCTAGCCTGCTTTGGACCAGGATAGTATCTATCCCTCAGAAAGAAGAAAAAATAGATATTCTGGTAACAGGGAAGCTGCTTTAAAGAAAGGAAAGCAAGGCTGTGCCTTAATCCCTGAAAGAAAATTTTATAGGATTAAATATAAAAGTACAACATTGCTGTAGGTATCTAACTAGTCTTTAGTGGTAAGATATACTGCCAGTTTAGAAGCTGATGGCAATAAGAGCCATACTTTTCATGAAAACAGGTAGATTTTTATCATCTTCAGAGCAGCAATTAGGGCATGAATCCATTTCCAATGCTCAGTGAGGGCAATGGAGAGATTCTGACACTGGTCCATTGAGGGGCTGCTCCCTCCCGCTTAATGAAAGCCCAGGTGTGGACCCTGGACCTCACCTGTAGAGTGGCAGGGTGCCATGCCTGAGCTGCTGCTTTGCTGAGAAAATTTAACAGACAAATAGGTCTAAGCAACTGAATCATACGAGCTATGCTGTCCTTGAAGAAACAAAACAAACAATCTACATTTAAACAATAAAATAAAGTAAATTTTCCTATGGAATATTTCAGCTAGGTATGCAGTCTTGGAGTCTGTTTGCTGGACTATGCTTCTAACCAGAATACTAAACCCCAGTGTACAGGAAATATTATCTGTGCAAGTGACTGAGTATTAGTTAATTAAGTGTGCTAGACTATTTTCCTCTCAGTGAATAAAGCTTGTATACTGATATCTGCCATTAACACTAAATGGGGCTTACACATGTAAAATCCCTCTGGCATTGAGGGGGGAAAAAAAGCCTTTCAGTTTCATAAATAATGGATCTGTAGCAAAATTAGCATTTCATGAAAAATTTTAAAAACTGGAATGAAAATATAATACAATTTCTATTTTATGTGTCCCAGTTTGCCGGTGCATCGTGTGATCCAACACACGGGTCATCTCCTGCACATTTACTACATAATCACATCAAAAATTCTCTCAGTTATCTGCAGACTCAACTACCCACGTATGACCAATCTACTCTGTGGCATTATGACAGTAAAAGTACCCTTATTCTACCAGAGCACTGCGACACTGGGTTAATTTTCTGGTGTATGAATATTTCTGTGATATTTTTTACTGAATGGTAATAAATGCCATGACTTTTCTACTGTGAAGTGTTTCTTTTTCTGTGTATGTTATGTGACATACTTACGCACAAGTAAATAATGGTATCTCTGCAGGTCCAAATATAAGCAACCCTTGCCCCCTCTGTTCCACCAAACATTTGTGTGGAAAAAGTTATAAGCGTAGGTTATTAAGCACGCACACTGCAGCCTGTGTACTAAGTAAATATACACTTATTCATGACATCAAACATTTTTACCTCCTAGTCAGCTCATTTCATTCCCAATGCTTTCCAGGGTGAGCGAAGACACGCAATGATCACCCATTTTAGCTGTACTCCACACTAAACCTGGATGCATTTGAATCATCCACAGTTCTGCCATGAACCTTGGTGGAACAAGGATTGCGGCTTGTTTCTTTTGTAACGAGACGCTGAAGATCTCACCTAAGCCAAGACTTCTTTATGAATTTGCCCATTATGATTAGGAACAGAGCAAGGAATAGCCCTGCTAACTCCCGTGAAAATCTCCAGACAAGGCCTGTGCATGGTAGTGTGATAAAAAAGGGCAAGAAATCATTCACATGTGAAGACGAGTGGGAAAATGATTTTATCAGGCCCACCCACAAATGGTGAGACATTGCCTTTCCCTTCTTTTCAGGATTCTGTATCTCAATCCCATGGCTTTAAAATGTGAAGCAAAACCTATTAACATGGGCTTTGTGTTTCCAATGGAATATAAGTTGTAATGCCAGCGGGAAATCAAATTCTGAGAGTCATGGTTTTGGGTTGTTCTGTATTCTGAGCCTAAATTTTGCCACGGTTTTTCTTTTTTTCTTCCCCAGGAATAAATACACATTTAGAGCTGATAGATGCAGGTTAATTCTGCAGCCAGGCATTCTTACAGATCAGTATTTTTCATCAGGAAAAAAACAAACAACAACAACTTATTAATTTATAATCATAAACTCATCAAACACACTGAGACAGAAGGAAGAAGTTACAAATACATTAACCCATGCTCTTATTCTGTACATCCTACCATTAGGAATTCTGCTCAACTGTTCTTTTGCAGGACATACTTAAAGAGTTTTTTTTAATTCCACATTTTAAATTGTACCTTTTTCTATGGTTTTGGTGATTTGATGCTATAAACTTAAATATCAAACAGGGGTCCTGATTATATTTTTTGATTCCTGATGTCGGTATTTGGCTTATCTTTAAAATGAAAAAATGATTTCTGTTTTCCCAAAGGATCAAACAAACTAGCTGGGAAGTCAAAGGAGAAAAATAACATCCTCCCTTAGGTTGAGCAATGTGGTTTAAATTTCCTTCTTCCAGCTTTCTGCCTATGGGAGCATCTGTCAAGGCTGAGTCAGCACCTTCCCGGGAAAAACTCGTAAATATGTTAGAAGACGTTTCATTTTGTCATCTACCTAGGTACATTGGATTAGTATGCAAATAAGACAGCACTAGAACAGACCACAGCAGCAGTGCTAATGCTCTAAGTGATCTTTCAGTGTAATTAGAATTTGTTTCATCACACTAATTTGACATGGCAAATTAGTGAAGCTAAGATAAAGGGGTTTACTAGAGCCAGGGCGCGGGTATGTACACAGAAACTTGCCAGTAAGTCCATTTGCACGTGGGAGTTGTGTAACATTGCAGAGAAGTGACATTTAGTAAAAGGTCTAGAAAATATCAGTTTGTTTTATTTTTAATCTGGTAACTTGATAGGTTATATTTTCTTCTCCTGCTATCTTATAATAGCGGTTTAGAGATCTTAGCCTCTCTGCTGTTGAGAAATCTTTCAAGACTTGGGATAAGCTACGTGGTACTACAATTATACAAGTTTAGTCAAGTCTGGCCCAGTGGTACACAGCAACATGCTGTGTTATCACATGGGAATTCAAGGGGCGACTTTGTGACTTCTATTTCACAGAACGAGCTAGATGAAAGCCATTCCACGGTGACAGCAAAACTGAGGGCAGCCGTTGGCTTCTTTTCTGCACCCTCCTGCCCCAGATCATGCAAGCTCAAGGAGGGGTCCTGAACCAGAAATGAAAACTGGTCCCTATCGCTGCAAAGCAGTCCTGAAACTCAGAAGATTCTAAGAAAGGCTGGAGCAGGCAGAAGTCTGGCAGAGGTCTGAGGGAAGGCCTGCTCAAGAAAGAGGACTTGTCCAGCTTACAGGGAAAAAAGTTCTTTAACTTCCCGATTAAAATAAAGATTTAAGACTGTTCTTAGTTTTCCTAAATCATTTATCACTCATATTATGGTAAATAATTTCCCTGATCTGTGATGCAAAACACTGTTCGTTTGGACCTGCTGAGATCACGAGCCAGTTGCGAGCATCTGGCTAGAAATGTGATGACACATCTCTCTCAGCTGAATCGCAAACCAACACACCATCCCCCAGAGGTGCATCTTCCTTTTGCATCTCACAGTCCCCAAGGGAAAAGGGCTGCATAAGCCAAAGAGAGGCTGCCCTGAAATGCAGTCTTCAGACCTGGGACAGAATTCTTATTCTGTGCTCCTTTGTGTTTTAACCAATTCAGAATAATATCTGTGGATATAATGTCAGTTGTTTATAAAATTTGCACCATATGAGATGCTAAGATGGGGTTTATTACTTGGAACTTCTAAGACTAACGAAGTAGAGAAAGATACATCTAGATAGGCATTTTTAATCTGATTATCTGTTCACTGATAGGATAATGACCTATTCTTTCAGTTACATACTTTGGATTGCTTCTATAATTTGACACAGTCCTGAAGATAATTTAAGTTGTCTTAAAGAATTGCTGAAGAAGCCAGTCTATTCAACTCTTAAAAGAAAAAAAATGGTACTCAAACCCAAAGCAACTTCCTAGGCAGTGTGGAAATCCTCATTACGGAGCCTGAACAGAATTCAGAAAGGAACAAGCAGAACAACCAAAACCATAAGCCACCCTTCAAACGAGAAGACATACATTGATATCTTTGAGTTTTGCACAACTCAAAGTGGTAACATCCAAAGCACCAAAACAGAAGAGACTTTAGCCAAAGTCAGCCCCAGAGACTCTGGATATCAACCTTTTCTTTCCTTTTCAGATCAGGATGTGGTATCTTTGGGACGAACGTCTGACAAGAACACCAAACCCAATGGGTTTTGGGGCAAAGTTTAAAAGTTGTCTGTAAGCACGCTCCAGGAAGAAGACAAACAGAGAAAACTCATGTCTCCTCTTGGAATCACCTTTTGCAACTTTTTTTTTTTTTTCCTGATAATTGGGTCTCATGCCCCATAAATCTGAAAATCGTAGGATGGAGAATTCCCTAGAATCTGCACAGTAGAATTGCATCGCTGAGGTACAGCCAAGCAGGACAGCATTGAGAAAGGTGCTTTTGTGTTCACTCATACTCAGAGAACAATTCTTAATTTTAAATGTGGGCTACCTATTATTTTATAAGGATTTTCAAGACCTACTTTTAATTATTTTTTTCAGTCTCTTCTCATTATAGGAATGACTTGCTAAGGAAAAAGATTAGCATTTTAATTCTTTATCCCCAGAGAATTTTGGCCAAACAGGTACTAAGACACAGCAGCAGACAGAATCTCTGTTATTTACAATAAAAATAAGCTAACATCACCTACTTCTGAAGGTAATCAGGTATTGCTCATATTTCAAAGCTCAAAAAGTTAGTACTAATGCCTGTTCTGAAGGTGTTTAAAAGAAATCTAATTACAATATAACTAGAAGTTGTGGAGAGATGATGGAAGAAAATATTCATCATACTATGTGTCAGAAAATTGCCTTTTTTAAAGACAGAGGAAAAGGCCATACTGTAGGGAATATTTCATGGCTAGTGGGAGGGTTAAATAAACAAATGATAATAACACCAATCAGACCCCTTTGCTTAAAGCCTGCAGAGTCAATCTGCTTCTGACTGCGGAGCTACCAACCAGCAAAGGCAAACTAATTAGACACAGTCAAACACTTAGGCAATCACACCTTGTGAATGTAAGCGTCTTCCTGTCATTTGGCAAGTCTCTCAGCTGCCTCTGAGCGTGAGACAACAAATCCCCTGCAAACAAGTTCCTCACTCTCCCTGTTAGTGAGATCTAACAGAGCACAATGGCTGGAGGTGAAAGGTGGCAGTCTAGTCAGGTAATGACATCGTCTTGAACAGCCCACATTAAAATAGTGGCACTTGTTTAGACTAGCCTATTTGCACCTACCTGCAGAGGGCCTTTTTAATGTAATTATTAGCCTCTGCAGCCCTGCTTAGGATTTGAAAATATCATTCATTTTCATCTTGCTTCAACTACCGCTGCTATCTCCTATTCAGTCCCAGTCACCTCATCTCCCCACAAGTAAGTGTAGAAACAGAAGCAGATGAGAAGAGTTGAATTAACAAGAAACAAGTTGGCAGGTGAGCTGTGTGACACAACAATAAAAAAAAAAAAAGCTAAAAGATTTGACAATATATTCTAATCACTACCTGACTGTAGCAGCGCTGCAGGCATTGAAATAGCTTTCTGGGGAAAAGAGAAAAGACAGCAGGAGAATGGTCTAAATCCTCTCGTGCAAAACCCAAGGGCAGGAACCAATCCTTATGAGCCTTAGAACAAATATGTAATTACCGTCTCTCAAAATTGTCTTATTTTCTCAGGATTTAACTATTCACTATTGACAAAATATGACAAGGAGTACAGTCATAAGGAGTGAGACAAGTAACCACCACCCAGTTCTAGCCTGCGAGACCCAGACACACAGCTGACTGCAGAAGACACAAGCCCATACAAAGGAATTGCACAGCCACACACCAAAGCTTCCATCCGGTTTCCTACTGAGAATCCATGTTGTACTGGAGAGGTGAAGCGAGTTACCTTACCTCCCTATGTCCTCATTCACAAAAGGTCCAGCAGAAGCTATCTCAGGGTATCTCAGAGGGTAAGCGCAGCATTTGCCAGATGAGTGGGGCAGGATACATTTGAAATCTACTCCAGCAGCATGTGGCCAGTGACAGGCAAAAAAGGTGGTGAGACAAGGGCCTGGTCCAAGCAGAGAAGCTGTAACATCCATTTCCTCTTGCCAGGGAAGCACAGACCTGTCCAGCATGAGTCCACTGTTCTGGGGAAAATCTACAAAAACAAAAACTGGAAGAAGGATACACGGGGGAGGAAAAAGAAGAATTTCTGCTTCCTTTGTAAAGAGAGTAATTTCATCCTATTTTAAGGTGATGTCAACAAGGAATAAGCAATTTAGTTCTTGCTTCGTCTAGCATCAGTCTCCTCACAGAAAGGACATCTTGTTTATAAGATCAGTGCTAATTCCTGATAAAGAGAAGGCTCTCAAACAGCCTGTAAGGAAGGTTGGCTCAATGGGATGTTTTGCCTTTTGGTACAGTCACTCTGTATTCTGTTATTTATCTTGAAAATATACCACAAATTGTATCAGTGAAGATAATTACTCTATCTTTGTGCTGACAAGGTATTCAGATTAATTTCTCCAGAACACAGCAGTGTCACAGATGACTGTTGTAGTGTAGGTTACCATCTTAATTGGTGCCACTGCCCAGCTACCCATGCTGAAGGAGTGCCAGAGTCATAGTATGTTGCAAGCATTGCTGATACCTAGTTTGTTTGTATTTTTTTTTCTCCATCTAGCTATGATGGATGGGGGTCCTTTAACTACACTTGTTCTGTAAACTGATATTATGCATCTGACCTAAAATGACAGCTGGAATCAGGGCCGCACTTAGACATGATCATGCCCAACACAAAAATATAAGCGAGTTCTGGAGGGTGCCAGCCCTGGGTCAGTCTCAGCTTATTTGTCAATCTGCCAGTTCACTGCTCCTCAGTGCTCTCCTTCCCTGACTAGCAGAAGGCACTGCTTTCAGGGGTAGAAAATGCAACACGTTGAGAGACAAGCAGTTGGCAGCAGTCCTTATGACAGGGGTGGCAAAAGCAAGACAGGTAGCCAGATGGATCTGGTGCGGCCCAAGGCAAGCACTGAAGCAAAGGGGTGAATCAAAATCAAAGGGTTACTGTACCCTGATGGGAACCTCAGATTATAGTGACACTGCATAGGCAAACAACGTATACTGCAAGCTCTTATCTGTGCTGTGGTGCTGCTACAGTGTCTTGGACAAATCTTGTTGTGCAGTGACATTCTAAGTCATTTTGCATTGCTACTATTATTGTCACTCATGTCAGTTTGTCTCTGATCAGTCCATCCTCCCTTTTTCACTTGGTCTCACTTTGAGACTTGGGGTGTTCATTAGTATTCACTGATTCTCCAGGCTCTGTATTAATTTGCTCTTAAACATTTGTACCGCTTCCATCAGAAATTAGGGCTTATATGAACTAAATTTATTGATTAGAAAAGAAGGACATTTTGCAGACACAAGTACGATCTTTCATTAGACGAACTGATCTAAGGGGGGAAAATGGGTACGCTCTCCAGCCATCGTATCCTTAAGCTAGCTATGATACCCTGAAACACCACAGCTACTAGCACTGCAATATGCCTATTAAAAAAGAACATTATAAATGAAACTGAGGAACTCAGTTTGAAATTTTCAAGACTAAGAGTCTGAAAATAATTCATTTGGTCTGGATAAATTATTCAGTGCTATTGCACCACTAATACTTGTTTACTTATGCTTATTTATACCCACACATACACAAACACACCCACCCCAACACAGTTACTTAGCTAAATATTTTAATTGTATAAAATATTAAGTGATGAATACAGTATTTTCTTGCATATAATATGACCTTATTTTTCAAGCAAAGGTGACAGTCTATTGAAGCATCAGTCCATGTGTGAATCTCTGTAATGACACACCACACCATGAGGAGCAGCTGCTTCATGATATTGAAAGAGCCTTTGCTCACACACGCTTGTCAAAATTAAGATGTG
The DNA here is from genome assembly GCA_013398815.1 of Ibidorhyncha struthersii. Taxonomy (NCBI): domain Eukaryota; kingdom Metazoa; phylum Chordata; class Aves; order Charadriiformes; family Charadriidae; genus Ibidorhyncha; species Ibidorhyncha struthersii. The sequence continues at coordinate 99,263 of VZSZ01003314.1, read as the reverse complement.
ACTGATCCCTATACCTGTAACTATCTTCCTCTCGATATTGCATCTCATTTTGCAGCATATCTCATACTTGCACCTAGATGGTCCTCACTTGCAGATTTAGCTAGGATTTAGAGGACAGGCTAAAGGACACCCGCCCTTCTGGAAGGACAGTGACAAAAGCACTAAAACCACAGTTATCTGCAAAATTGAAGAGACACTGCCCATCCCTTTGGCTGCAGGACTGAAGTAGGGGTACTGGAGAAAATGAAGGAACCAGGATTTTGCCACAGATATTCACCCAGACTCTTCCCACGTTTCCTTTCAGCCATCAGACCTGAATAAAGATAGAAGGGCCATTCATGGAGCAATTAACTTCCTCAGAAGACAGACATCTCCTGGACCTGGCACTGGCTGTCAGGATGCCCAAACAACAAAATTTGTTCTGTTTCATTTTCTTGCAAATAGAGTTTTCTAAAAAAAAAAAAACCACATTCAAAGAAGGAAACATTTCCACAATAAAGAGCAACCAAGGAGATGGCTCAAAAGAGACCTGAGGCAAATTAAAGCCCAATTTAACTTTTGCTTGGTAACCTCACTTTATTTGGATGAATCATTCATGTGGTGCAAAACTTCAGCTTACTACACTAGAAAACTCAATTAATAGCCAAAGTGCTTAGAGAATAGGGAAGGGGAAGCATGGAGGTAAACCTCCAGTTACCGAGTTAAGAAGCAGAAGTAAAAGCCTTTTGACACAGAGCATTAGAAAACCTGAAGAGGAAATGGGAAGAGTTCCCCCCCCCCCAGTCCACAGCAGGAAGAATGTTTACACAGGGGGGTCGATGAATGATAAGGGATAATAAATCCAGGTGTGGGACTCCAAAACGACTCGTACCACACTGTGCCATTGCAGGTGGGCCCCAGACGACCAGCCAAAGGCCGCACAGGATGCCTGTAGCGGAGCCAGGACAAGACCATCAGTGCTCCAGCTGGCCCGCTGGCACAGTCATCACCCTCACTGCCACCCTAGATAGATCAGAAAGAGGAGTTTTGCCTGCCCACTCCTTGGATTATGGAAAGGATGTTTTGTCTTGGCCTGCAGACACACTTTCCCAATTGCTCAGTGCTGTTAGCATAAGGACCCTTCATGACTGGGCGTGCTTCTTAGGGGTTGCTCTGCTCTCTAGGCAGAAGGTACCAACAGTATTCACTGTAAAAGGGAAAGCACCGCCTTGCCTCTACCACCAAGAAAAGAGAAGACAGAAAAAACCTGCAGTCTTTTTCACATCACCCATTGCTTTTGTTTTGGTTCTGCACATAACTACACAAATACCTCTTAAATGCACAGGAAAATAAGTCACATTTATCACAGTATCAGACATCACTTTTCTTCAGTCATGAAGAATCCAATCCAAAGTGTGAGAAGCAAGTTGTGTTTTCAAAAGGGAACTGAGGGAGTGAGCACTTTTTTCCTCCAGCAAACTTAAATTTAGCAGCAGAACCCAGTCCATACCTAAGTTTTTCTGCTGGCTCCCTTGTTTGCTTCTTAAATGCAAGGGAAGGAACATTAGGTTCAAGTACTGGCCACAGGAAAGGGGAAAGTGAGTAGCTGGGACTGAATGATAGCTTGATTGCTGTGGTCTCTCAGGTTTTATCACATTAGAATAGGTTTAACCCTTCAAAATCTGGTCACTTCTCATCCGCGGTAGGAAAACTGCTTTGTCAGAAAGAGAAAAATGCACTAGTGCATATGGTATACCACTAATAAGTCTCACACCCCATAATAGGAACATTTGTACACAAATGTGTTTTTTGGGATCTAGCCAAGAGCAGAGCACCCTAGTGAATCATAATGCACAGCTAATGAGTTATTTTTGGTAAATTTGGCACTCTGAGTTAATAGAACCAATTTGTCCCCCAAAAGCTAAATCACTTATCGCTTCTTTGGAGGTGCTAAGTGGATCTAGAACTTCAGGATGCTGTCAATAAAAATGAAAGAAACTCATCAAAGCTGCCTAGTAACCTGTGCTCCTCTCTACTTCTGTTTAGAACAAAGGTAAGATGTATGAGATGCTATGACAGGCAGGCAAGAGTTCATTACAGGAAGCAATAGTGCAATTTAGCTGTGCTCCAGGGCTGACGCTTGTTGTCTGAGGTGGGTGACCACAAAGAAAATAGACTATTATTTTGGGGAAACATCCAATTAAAATGGCTAGACCAAAAGTGCAAGGCTCTGAAAAACGTTGAATTGCCCATGTCCTAAGAATTCGGAGAAGGGGAGTTTTGGTTCAGTCTGCTACAGCCTGCTTATAAATTCAGACCTGGAATTAAATTCCACATCTTTCTGAAACAGAAAGGTATTCAATTCAAATTGGAATTGATGGGGAGGCTGGGAGGTTAATATGAGGTTTTGGTTTGGGAACATCTCTGGTGGCAGAAAAAAGTCAAATTATTTTCCATTTAGAGATTTCCTATGGGAAATTCCCCTTAACTCCACCCTTTCAGGTGTAAGTTGCCATGAATGCCCTTCCTATGTTGAGCAAAGGAGCTGCATATGGATGCGCAAATGATATCCACTGAAGTTTCCACTTTAATATCCAATGAAAAATGTATTTGGGTAGGGAACTCTAGTTTTGAGTGTATAGCAATTGTCTGCATTAACCAACCAGTCTAAGTGGAGTGCAGTGAATAGGAAATGAGAGTAAAGCAAAAGTTAGAGCTGTGCCAAACTACCTGAGTGTAATGTGGATAGCAGTGAACTGTGACTCATGTCATGTTGTGTTATGTAGCATCAAATCACTGTACAGTGTGACACAACGTAAGCAACATGAGTGGCGTGAATGTGACACAGCACAGCCTTTTTTCCTCTCTCTTTTTTTTTCTTTTTTTTTTTTTTTAAGAGCATTTTACTTTTAATCAGATAGCTGCTGTCAATTCAGATAACAGCTGCCTGACCCAAATTTTCAGCTGGCTGAAGTGGACGAATACTTAAGTGTGGACTTTCTATTCCGAAAAGTTAGCATTCCAGACTAGCGTCTCTGCGCTAAAAATACTCCTGTCTCATTCTCTTCCCCCCACCTGCTTCTTCCTCCCCTAACACTAGTTATGTTTTCTTACTGATACAGAATCAATAACTTCATTTCTATATAACAAATCTTAAAACAATACTGGCAAAAAAGTATACTGGAATTTTACTTACTGATGTTTAATTATTGATGTAGGCTTCTTTAAACATATTTGGCTCTCTGAAACAGCTCTTTAGAACTGTGTTCCATTTCTTATTGCTTACCTATTCTGTTTGTTCTCTGCCTCCCTGATCCTTTTCGATTTTCTGCAGGTTAGCAAGTGCTGCATTGTCTGCTTTTGAAATGTGTCTTTAGGCGTGCTTTTGTTTGACAAGGAATGCCAAGGCTGAGCTGACAAAGTCTGTTTGAAAATCTTTTTCCAGGTATACAAGATCAGTAAGTCTGTTCAATGTATTCTGTGATTAGTATTTTTCTTCAGATATTTATATCAACATTTCAGGTTTAGTGAAAGATGTTTTCTGAGTATACCTGTCAGTGGGAAACCTACTAAAGGTAAGTAACAGTATCATTTATATATTCAAATGTATAAATATATTTATGGTAAATAGTTGACATCTCTCTCCATATAACTTAAAAGAAAATATACCTTTAACAAGCACTCAGCCACTGTTTTTTTCACAGGTTGAAACAAATATCAACTTAGGAAAGCTGTCTTTTAGGTATTTTGGCTCTAGCTCTTTACAACCAGTATCACTTTAAACATAATATTTAGATTTCTGCACCCTTTCCCCTGCAGGAGCGGGGGCACTGGGGATAATGTTTGTCCTATAAGGCAAACTCTTAGGTGAAGAAAGCTTTATATATTCAGACACAGCACACTCATGAATTCCAATCAGGATTATTTTTTTTTAAACTGAAGACACAGTCTTTTGCTTTTTACCTCCCCAGTCGCAACACAGAGACCATGTCCTTGACAAAACAATTTGGTGAAAGCTGTACCCAAAACCTGCCTACAAGAGGCAAACTGAACAAAGGTGGCACAATTAAAACATGCAGATCCCTCTTTTACCAACTCATCTCCTATTTGCTGTGGGGTACAATGGCCTCAAGAAGCAGCCTTCCATGCTTGTGACCACAGAGAATTTTCTGAGTCCTTGGAAAAAAAACACAGTAGCCCCAAAACCTCCGCCTTTTATTTCTAGCCTCAACAGAGCTGCCATCACAAAATTCTGTTGTCACTGACTGTCTCCCAGTCAGGGCTGGAGCCTGATACACTCTTTGTCTTTGCATGGGGACATCTAAGCACGATGACTCCCATATCCCAGGTGGTGCTGGGATTTACCAGGTGGTGAAGCTCCCTCTCATCTGGAAATGAAAGTCTGTACAGAACATTTGACACTAAATATCGATGAGTTAGCAAGGGTATGAACTGACGGTGGAACACGGACCTAGCTGAGGGACAGAAATTTTAATGTAGAACAGAATTTTCCTTCTGATAACCACAATAAGTGCTTGTTGGAAAGCAGAAGGCAAATAAGGGATTTGTGAATCTCTCCTATGGTGAGATTAAGTCTGCTCTCCTATGGTGAGATTAGGTCCACTCTCATCTAAAAGGCTGAAGAAATTCTTTGACAGGAAAGAGTTTTAATTTTCTTGTGGTCAGAACTCTGGGTAATAGAAACGTCAAACTCTTAATTCTAAAATAAGCTACACCTTTATTTTTTAGGGTGTTTTTTTCCTGGTTTTGTATCTTTGTTTTTCATAGAGGACTAAACCAAACACCTAAATTTGAACATGACAGAATCAAAATCTAGACTCCAATTTTGTCACTTTAACCTAAAACTGCTGTACTGTAATTACATTTTAAGATTCTCTTCTCCATTAATAAAGTCCACCCTTAAATGTCCTCTATTTTATTATATATTGTCCTTTATTAAGGAACATGGAGTGACCTCCAGTCAGCAATAAGCAAAGAGATTCCTACATGCATGGGATATATTAAAATTTCACTGTCCCCTCTCTTTTCCTCCATATACCACTAAATTTTAAAGGAACATCAAGATAATAATAGGCAGACCAATCCTACCAAGGCATGACCTTGTCAAATCCTACTCAGAAGAGATGAGCATACACACTCCATGATGTTTCCCAAAGGGCAAGGTACGGAGCTGAGAAAGACCATCAGAGCCAAGACTGGAAACTTTAAAAATATGACACTTAAAAAAATATATTTTACTTTGACTTAATTTCAATTATATCAATGCTAACAGGAAAAAATATCCATGGATGTAAGAATGCATTGCACATGCCTTGCCCAAAGAAAGAAATAATAGGAAACGTCTGGTTTTATGTAAAAATAAAAAACATAAATATTCTAACAGTTTTCTGCTACAGCAGAAGTACTAATCTAGTGCATTTGAAACTGGAAAAGGATAACAATTGATCTTAACTTTGAAACATGCATAAGTATTTTCCTTATGATCTTTTGTCATAGAAAACGAAGCCAGTCAATTCAAACGTACAGAAGTTGATCTTGTTTAAAAGGTGCTTGGCTCTCTAATTACATGGGAAGTACCTTTCTTTAATAATTTATTAGAAATATGGGGCAAGATAAAGACAAAGTCTAAAAATACCCACCATGTAAACTAGTGTTGAACTGCTCTCTTAAAATTAAAAGCTGAAATTCTTTGACTGTCTCATTTTCTAGCAGAACACAAGAAAGGAATATTTTAGTTGGTTCTCACCCTCCAGGCAAAGTAGTATAAAACCTCTGGCCTGATTCCAACCCCATTATCAAAGGACCACTCACCTAATCTAAAAAAGCAGCTCTTCATCAATTTATCATTAACAAGAGCATTACAATATAATGTAGGGAAACGGCTTTCCACCAGGGATTCAGTTAATGGGAGTCTAGAGCCACATAACAAGCATGGCAGAAGATATGCCACAGTAGGTGAAGATAATATACATATAATCTACCAAAGAATACTGCAAATAACTTCTCTGCGGTTGATGAGCTCTCTGTAATAGTTATTTTTTTTAATATTTAATTTTAAAAGTTGAGGTCTCAGTGTATTCTACAGCAACATACATCAATGTAAAATAATTAGTTGCTGACTCCCTATGAAAACATTTTATACAATTTATTTGGCATCAGTGAAAGTGTGACTCTAGTAGGTTTTTGTAGGATTTCACAAGTTATTGTGGATTCCTTTTCACTGTCTATCCCACTGCCTTAGGAGTTCAAAAATCACAAGCCAGGCATCCAAAATTCAGGAGGTGCTTAGTAAAGATATCACAAGATACTGTGCGAGTGATCTTTGGCTTTTTATTCTCCTCCTGAGGACTAGGAATATTTCTTCTCAATCCAAGCCCATAGCTCTGTAAAGTAAACACAATATTTTATAATTTTTAAGCACAAGCTGAATTTGGACATACTCCTATGAATGCTGCAGCTGAAGCTTGAAGGAAAATTCTGATTTTGTCAGGCAAGCCACAAAATCACAACTGGTGAGTCTCTCATGAGTACCTAGGTGGTGGTTCCATCCTTGGTCATTAATGTCACGTCATTGCTCTACTGCACCCCCCAGCAGGAAAAATTCAAGCCAGACCAGGGCAGGTAAATAACTACTTTTGTGCAGTTCACCAAATCCTGGAATACAGAGTTGGTGATGCATTTGTCAGCTGACTTCGGCTGGGAGAGAAATGGTGGTATCTGTTCCAGCCTAAACCTTGCCAATGCAGTGTGAACCCACCAACAATGCTCAAAGAAAGTAGAACCAGCAGAATGAGCTTGGATCAGATCAGTGCTTTGTATCACAAGGCTGCAGGTTTTTGGGGACCTTTGACAGGAGCCACGAAGCTAACTATATCGCTGAAGCACAGCCCCATCTGAACTCAAAACAATAAAGAATATTTTATGGAAATGGCGAGAACAAACTGGAGCTTCACAAGAAAACAAATAAAAAAGTCTCACACTATTCGTATTTCTAAAATAAATTTCTCTTAAGAGAGACAGTCATTTGTGTACTCCTTATATTAAGTTTCCTTAGCATATATGTTTACTGGACTCTATTACTTCAAGACACTTGAGTGTTTTGGACTTATCCAGTATAAATTAACTATTTTCCAGCAGCTGTAAGAAATTTGTCCATTACAGGCCATACAAAAATTTCTTGTATTTAAGTGAAGGTAAAAGAAATTAGGGAAAAAAAAGACACAAAATACCTTCAGTAAATGAATAGGTCCGATGAAATAGTGAACCGTGTGGCGTTTATGTCACTTCAACTCAGATCTAGGAGTGAAGTTATATATCCTGAAAAAAATACCAAGTGTTACTATACATAACAGTTCATCTGATCAGCAATGCAGGTCACAGCAAACGCTTCACCCCAGTGCTCTGGCTTACCGTGCGGGCTCCCCGCAGAGCGGAGACGAGTTCAAGGTTGCTACCCTGAAATTCGAAGTGCGCTGCAGGACTGGCCCCACCTACCTGTGAGACCTCCTTCCCCTTCTCTGACCACAACCTCCCATGACAGCCGCGTTCCTCCAACCAGTGAATCTGCCAGCAAACAGACAAGAGGCTCCTGAGAAGAGGAAACGACTTTTACAGGAGCTGGTTGTGGACTACGGACCTTCTTCCCCAAGGAGAGAAAAATAAACTCACTTGCAAACTTCAGTGCAAACCTCATCTTTCCAGCTGAACATCCCTCAATAATTTCTTCAAACAAAACAAAAATTCTATAAAATAATCAAACTCTTTTCCCGACAGGCTGAGAAGAGACAGAGGGGAGTGCATCATACACAAAGATGCATTCACAAACACACACCGGTCTTAGTAACAGAAAGTGTTTTGATATTACACTCCATGAGGGTACACAAGAGCATACTGAGACCAAACAACACAGTTACAGTGATATTTCAGGAACAAGATTCGGAGATGTACTATACTGAATCAAATATGTAAGGAAGTACTCACAAAGATATTTGATGTCATTGCCGTTGGCCTCTATGCATTGTCAAAAGGAACCAATATCCTTATAAACAGCTTAAACACAAAAGTAACCTTCTTTCTTAAAATACTTTGAGCATCATCAGACTGGGGATACTCGCTTCCCTCCAAAGCTGCTGGTGGTCTCTGCTAACAAGTTTTGTTTGACAATAGCTTCATATAAAATGGCAAATCCTTCACTTTTGATGATTTCTCTTCAAATGAGGAAGAACAAGACCAGGGTGCAGGTGGTTATCCAAAGCCATGTCCTGTCAATATTTTCAAGATTCTACCCCCCATCCACACTCTGACCTGAGACAAAGAGGCAAAACTGAAAAAAAAAGACACAAGAGCCATGCGCACCAAAACACATCATGGCAGTAGAAACTCTCCACTTTGAGAATTTCAAAATATTTCATTTTTATTTCAGTTTTTAAAAGACATGTTTTGTAATTCTATTCACCAGGTAGTTCAAACTAGACAAGTGATTTCTGTCTCACTTCAGACCTGTCAGATCAGAACACTTAAACCCCATGAAACAGCTTCCAAGAAGTTATTGGCATTTATTCATTCCTATTAACTGCTTTAATTTCGAGGAACGGACACCTTCCAGGAAAAAAAAAAAACAAAACATTTTGCCTCAAAATTCCCAGCCAAACCCCCAAAATAACACCCCTCTGGAAGGTAGCAAGAAAAACTTCTGAGTGGTTTTCCCCAAGGGATCATTCTGTTAATGCTGGACATTAATTTCCATGTGTGACAGTGTCAGGTCAAAGCTGTCAAGAAGATACACAGAGGACTTCCCTCCGCAGAGCCTCCAGGCTGCATCCCACTCCGAGAAGGTGTGGGGATGCACAGAAAGAGCCCAATTTAAAAAAAAAAAGCAGCATCTGTACCAGTTAGATAAGGTATCTGACCAGGGAAACTGCAAGAGCAGCAGTGAAGGAGGAGAACCAGGCTGAGAAGCTGTAGGAGCAGCAGTAGGAGATGGGGATAAAGGTTACTGAAGGTCAAGTACAGCTGGCGCAGCGCTGCTGGCACGAAATTGCTGCTGCATTCCAGGAAATCATTCCCTCTCATCTTCCTGAGCCTGTCACATCCTATTTCGCTTACTGGTTCCTCTTCAAGGTGTTCGTCTTATTTGTCTCCTTGGGTTTGCTGTTTATCTCCATTTATTCTCAGCATAATTTGAGGCTCGTTGTTTGAATCCTGTGACTGGTGGGCAGGCGGGGGAGAGCTAACCTGTGTAATGATCTGGAGAATCTACGTGGGAAGGAGAGAGCGCAAGATTAGTAGAAGTGATTACAGCAGGAGCTGTGATGGGAATATGATTTCACCAGAGCGAGCAGTGGGGGACCAGCTGGCCTGCGTCTCGTCATCTTTGCAGAGAAAACTGAAGGAGCCACATTACTCTGTGTGAGCTGTGTCCGGGAGCTATAAAATTACCTACTGATGAATAAGCTGGAAAGTTGTCTGAAATAAAGTTTAGGAAGCGCTAACGTACCTCATGCAATTCCAGCTTTATGGTAATGTATGTTAGATAATTAGCACCAATGGGTAAGAGGCATGAATGCTCATACATGGAAAGTCAAGCATTAGCATATATTTAGCAGATTATAGTTAAATTTATCATGAGCTACCTGTCTCTGCTGAAACAGTTCTTACAGCAGGAAACTCAGTCCTCCTTCGGAAAAGAAAAAGGTATTAGACTCTACATTTGGCTTGCTGGGGGCTCTTTCGAAGAAACTGAAGCTTGCTATTCACAAATGAACTGCGAAAAAAAAAAAGAACCAAAACCCTATCCCCAGCCTGGGCCTACACACTGGTGGCACCACGCTGGTGGGGGCTGCAGGGCAGCCTCTGGGCACCCAACCCCAGCCACTCGTGGGGCACCAGAAAATGCCGGGTAGAGAGAAGGGGAGGGAACGGGAAGAGAAACAACAGAGGGAACACCAAGGTCAGAGGAGGAGGTGCTCGATGGCAGAGCAAGTAGCCCCACTGCAGGTCATGGAGGACCCCACGCTGGAGCAGATGGGCACTCACTGACAGGACTGCAGCCCCTAGAGAGGCTGCGCTGGAGCAGAGGAAAGGTGCAAGGAGGAAGAAAAGGCAGAGAAGAACTGTGATGGACTGATCACTACCCCTGTCCCCACTGCTCCACTCGAGGTGGGATGTAGAGGAACCTGGAGTGAAGTTCAGCCTGGGAAAGGTGGGGGGAAAGGCGTTGTTTTAACATTTGTCTTGCTGTTTCCCACTACCCATGTTAATAATTCAATATTTATTGTAACTGGCAACAAATTAAGTTAATTTTTCCTCAAGTCGAGTCAAATATTTGAGGGAGATTGGCTTCTAGCACCTGTTAAGCCTAGGACTCAATGTCTGCATCTTCATTGTAGGACAAGTGTATATGGATCTGGGGAAACCTGCCTTCTCCAGAGGCGAGAAGTGAAGTCAGCTCATCAGCTGTGCCTTGCACCCGCAACAGAAGCTAAACTTCCTCTGTGCCTTGCACCCGCAACAGAAGCTAAACTTCCTTTGAATTACACTCAGCTTCATCTTGCATTCATGAGACAGCTCCTGCCTCCTCTTGACATCCTGCCCTGGATGAAGTAGTATCTTCTCTGGCCCTAGTCATGATTATAATATCTTTTAATTTTAGCATTGCAATATGTCAATATTTGCACTGTGCAGGTTTTTAATCTTGTTGCTAACAATTTACCAGTTAACTGAGTCAAAGACATTCTGTGCTAGGAATCTCCTGACTTAATTATATTAAACTTGTTTCTTGGATATCTCAGCCATTGTTATGTTTGTAAAACAATTCGCATTAAGAGTGCCCTGTTTTTACATCCTTGCCCAAGCATGATTTTTATTTTATTTTATTTTTTTAATTTCTTCATCTGCTTGTTTTGGGAAGTTTAAGAAAATAACTTTGTTACCACTGAATTAAGGAGAAAACAATCCCTCTACTTGTTCAAAGGAGAAAAATCCAGAATATCAAACCACTCTTTTTCATCGACACAGTCCTAGAGATAATGCTGAGTGTTTATCATTTCATGTATATTGCAAAGCCTAAGTAAAAATCACTTGCATCTTCTGAGAACAAAAATGAGAAGGAATAAGATGAATAAGAAACGCTACCAGGAAAAGACAGAAAACTAAGTGTAAATGGAGGTAAGCTACAGCGAAAGTGGCTGTAACATTACTCACGGATGGAATACTTGCACATACTCTGATGTATAAAATCTGCAACTGAATTGTAAAAGAAATTCTTAAAGCAAGGAAATTTTCATTAATGGAGGAGAAAGATGTTGAGATTTGAGAACATGATAACTCGACTATTATCTTGGAATTCTTTTTTTCTTCAGGAGTCATTGCAGTTTCTGTCTTTGATAAAGGCAGAGCTGTTTCATATACTGACTAATGCTGCTCATGTTGCTACAAGAGAATTTGCAGGTGATATTTTTAAAAAGGGATATAAAGAAAAGCATTTTTGATGGTCAAATCCTGTTTCTCTTCACATACCCGGACTCAGACTAAGCAATTCTCTTATTCAGGGTGCAGAAGTGGAAACCTAAATTTAAAGCAAGAAGTCAACGTTTCTTTGTGACATAGTTAGGATACACCACCAGGAGTTAGGAAATGCAAGAGGTCATGTTTGTGACACTGAGAAGCACATCTGCACCTGCTTAAAACTTAAATACTGGTCACAGCAGGATCTTGCAGAAATAAAATAATCAGGATCAGAGGCAACAAGGGAGTTTCTGGATAAATCCAGGCAGAAAACTCATCCAAGGATACCCGCTTGCCAAGTTGCTCAAGAAACAAGAATAAAGTTGAGGCTTCTGTTTTCATACAGATTCAACTATATAAAGCCAAGGGACCCAGCGAGAAAGACTGGTGGAGAGATCCACTCCAGAGTAACCAATAGACTGGAGATTAAAAAACTAACATGGAAGAGACGCTGGTCTTGATCTGGCAAAATAGCTTCCTTCCTCCTCTTCATTTTTTTCAGATTTTGGGACATCCGAAGACAGAAGGGGAAATGCATTTGCCATCCACCTGTTCACACTACCAGGGTGAACAGCTGTGAGTGAGAGATGTAGAAACACCTACTAGAGGTGCCTTGGAGGGAAGGAAAAGGCTGCAGACAGGGAGTATGGTAGGAGACAAAGAACAGGATCCTTGCATTCATTTTACAATTTTCACACCCCTAGAAACAGGGAAAGACAAGCAAAACAGCATAAAGAATAACAACATATTTTCTGTGTTGTTTAAAACACTATGAATACAGGAATTGAAATTTTTTTTTTCTTTCTTTGATTCATCCAGATGCACCTGTTTTAGATACAGCAGAAATACAAAACAAGCATGAGTATTCATTCTTACTTGCATGATTGTTCATGTGAGTTGAGAAAATTCAGTTTTCCTGAGCTGCATTCTGCCCCTTGTTTTTCCTGATCACTGTGCATTACAATCCTGTTACACTCAGAATGACTGAGAGTAGAACAACATTTGCTTCCTTGCAGGATGGAGAGGCTCACTTGAGGTTTGCATATATTGACTTTCTGAACACTAGAGTGATACACACACCTTCAGTGTTTATATGTAACATTTGTCTTATTTTGTTTGCTCTTTTTCTTATTTTTTTTTATTACAATAGAGAATAATATAATTTACAGAATGGGTTTTCAAACCCTTTCCATACCTACGTGAACTGAACTTTTCTTACTTAGAAACAAGAATACTAGATATTTTTCAAGAGCTACTATAGGCACACACAATTACAAGTAACAGTATATGCAGGAAGCCCTGGACACAATGGTTACACAAGATTTGAGTATGAGATATGACACCAGCCCAGAACTGGGATGCAAACACAGGCTTGGTACCAGCAAAATCTAAGTGATCGCTGGATAACTTTGCAAAAGACCAGGAACTTCATTGCTTCTGAATAAATGATCATTACATGAAGCTGCTGGAGAACAATAACCATGGAAAAGCTCAGCCCAGTTCATTCCAGATCTAAATGAACTTTATAAGTTTCATTCCCAACATCTGTTTGGTCATGTTTCACGTTTGGCTGTGAAAGATTTGCAGAACCTTAAAGAAAAAATAAAAATACAGCCCCCTACCTCCAATCCACATTATGTAATAGAACACAGTCTTTACAGATGCAATAAATTATTCATGGAGAAGGCAATATTCCTATTAGACCCTGGGGTCTTGGGCTCCCCACATGTAAAAGATCTAACTCTACACAATCAATCCAGCAGGATAACTCTGTTATACTCTACTTAACCCAGACTGCCTAACAGGGTTTGAAAATGGATTAGTGGATGATGAGCTTGTTTTAAAAGCAGTATTATCTCCCAGAAAAGCAGACGATAATTCCTACTATCTGGTTTAAGAAATAAAATGATCCTAGGTTAGAAAGAAACTCCTCATATGTTCTCTTAACTAGCCAGACACTGACACATGCAATGATTAGAGACATGGGAGAAGCTAAGCATCAAAATAAGCATCAGTCAAAAACATTCCCACCAAGCAATCCTGTTCTTAGGCTTTTAGAGAGTAGAAAGAATCTAGACTGACAAAAGGGTATCAAAACTGGCTTATTCTTGCAAATTTTCTGAATATCGTCTATGAAGGGGCAAGCAAGATTTCTGGAATGGCTACAACTCTTCATCACAGCAATTCCCATGATTAATACTGATATGTTGAGGATGTCCTAACACACTTTTAATTACAGAGAGAGGCATAAAGCTGAAAGCATTTCTGGAGACCAAATGTTTCATCGCTCTCTCTCTTTTTGTTGACTATGGGACATCCAAAAAAACCCAGCAGAATTTATTATCTATAATGATGGGTTCAGTTTTTATTTATCACAGAAATCTCTGCTTGCTATCAAAGCACTGTGGTATGGTCATATTTTCTTTTGCACTTGTCAAGGTAACTCTGTTTTTCTTGCATGCATGTGGGTTTTTTTTCATAATCTTCCCTCAAAATAGAGAAAATGGTTGGAAATAGTTTCAGATTGGACTGGACAGAGAAAATAAAAAGCATAGAAAGACTTGCATCTACATGGAGACATCATGGGAGTCCATCAAGCAGATCAGAGATATGCTCTTCTGGGAGGTCTATGGGGAAGCCCTTTTCTCTTTAATATGCTACCACCCATCTAGCCTCAAAACTGCCAAGTCTGGAGTCAGGAGTATTCTGCAGAATACAATTTATGAGTATTCACTCAAATTGGGAAAGGAAAAAAAATTAAAAATCACATGCTTCCTGCTTACTATTGAGAAATATTCTAGATTTGTACTATGACAGCTTCTCACCAGAGGGTAGTGTTGAAAGAATATAACAGAATGTCCATTGAACAGGCGTTTTGATTTTACAACAGAGAATGCATCTCAAAATCTGATGCCAAGACTTAACAATATTCCAGACAGAGAACAGAGACATATTCTGAACTTCCCATGCATCTACTGAAAACAGTTTATATTTTGAATATCAAATCTTCACAGCAAACTGTTCATAGGCAAGCCCTAGGCTGAAAGATGTTCGCATAAAACATTAGTTGAATAAATTCCAACTAACATATTTCTGGATCCAGTAGAGCAATTTGTAAGAACAGTATCTACCACTGGCATACATGGTCACTCCAGGGTTCTGTGAAAACAGACAGAACTCCAGAACTCACAACATTTTACACTGGTGTAATGTATCTCTCTTGTTAACAAAATGGCAGCATGACAAATATAACGCAGGAGTACTGCTTGGCCCCCTTTGCTTAGCACATTTTCTCTCCTTTTATTCTTCAGTGCTTTTTCTCCCAACATGTTTTTTGTTTTGTGTGCTGCTACCTGGCTCTTCCCTTTCAGACAGCCTCTTCCTGACAGTTAGCAGGGTTTAACATACTGTACTAGGAGGCTCGTGAATATTGCTCTTTGATTTTTAATGCTTTATGATGAATGGCTAGGAATCGTTGCTGTAGAAAAAAAAAAAAAAGGAAAGAAAAATAGTTTCTGAAAACCTTTGTGCTATACAATTCTGCCTGCAAACTCTCCAGCATTGAATTGCTTTGCTACAGGACTGTCACTCTGCATGCTAGATGTTATAAACCTTCCCACCTACCCCTGCCAAAAGAGCAAGGTATAATGTGGGAAAAATAAAAGAGTACAAACCCTTAGTTTGATTAGGATGTGTCCTTTCTTGCTTTTTTCCTTCTTGATATTTTACTCATCTTCCCAGATGTGTTTACATTTGAGGTACTTTGTGTCTTGAATCCTTTGTCACTTCACAACAGACCCCAACCTCTTTTTTCATTACCTAAATAAAAGGAGTGAAGCAAGAACTAAAGCGTTGAACCCTGGACTAACAAAGAGTATTCAGCTCAGCAGAGAAATACACTACCTTCTACTGCATTTAGCAACCTAGACAAAAGATAGAGTGGGAAAGCCACTGGGAGGACAGAGCAGAGGAGCAGCTCTAGAATAGAAAGGGGAAAGTCTGCCCAACTGCACATTTCTGGGAGGGATGTGATGAAAGTACTCCTGCCTCTGGGTTTCTTTAAGGGTGTCATCTTTGACCCATAAGCTTCCGCCAGTGAAATTCAAGGAATTTATAAACCTGTCCAGGATTTCAAGAGCACACAGGTGAAACACATCCTTTAGTCCATCGCACCCAGGCAGAGCATATGCAGCAGGCTCCACACCTTCTAGAAGCCTTGGCAGCATGGGCAATTCCAGGCAGAAGCAGGGCCACAGCGTTACTGCGTGCTGCCATCACATCCACAGAGCTGGAAGCCCAGCCTGAAATCACTGCTGATGAGCCTTCCACAATACCCTGCAGAGAAGCAAGGATCCTGGCGGGTGAGACTAGCTCTTGATGCCACTTCTGCAGGTGACAGAAGGGCAGCTTGACCCCCCCAACAAGCTGCTCTCATTCTCCCGCGGGGCAAACCCACTGTCCAAGCAGGTATGGAGCATGTTCAGAGGAGCAGAGCACTGGCTAGTCCATGGGGGATGAGCAAACAAGATTTTTTCCCCCTTCTGTCCCAGAAAAACAAGCTTCCTGTCCTTATTGCTTGCTAAGAAAGTAGTCCAGAGTTGTGAACACAAATACCATAGAGCAAAGTTTACGTTCTGTATTTTTTCTTCTTTTTAAGGCAGTAACTCAAAGTATATACCAGGCCAGGACATACCGCTAGTTCAAATGTGAAAGCAGTTTCCTAAGAACATACACATCTGAGGCCTTAACTGGTAGAACCTCAGAGAAGTCTACCAAGCACTGCTAATGTCAGGGAAAGAATTAAACCAATTTCTATCAACTGAGGACCGTGTTCTTAGAGATGAATCTCAGTGCTATCTACCGACAAGTCCACAATCTTCAATGGTACTATCCCACTGCAACAAATAGATCCTTTCAGTTTGGTTTCCAATACATCAAACTTTCCAGTGAAGTAGTTCTTTGCAGTTCACCTGTATCTTTTAACATCACGCAGATAGCCAGATTCTGTCCTCCCATCTGCTGGCTCACAAGTGGAGAAACCTGTCAAAAGCAAACAGGAAAACAACATTCTGTGTTGCATGACCACGCAACGGGACACCCACAGCACACATCAGTATAATACCAGTTACGCTTGTCCAGTGTTGTGTACGTAATGGTGCTTTCACCAAAGCTAACTGATAAAGAGCACAAGTTAGCTGGAAGATACATCAGTCCTCCCTCGTCCTTACTGACTGGTGTGTTGGAAGGCTCCACACAGAGACATGTCATTTCACTAAGAAGCCACTTTGCCCTGTGAAATCAGAGCGGCAGGGTCTCAGATGACTATGTGGCTCCTGGCTGTAAGGTCACAATCTCTTTCTTGCTAAGTCCAACTTTTTTCCTCTGTTGTACCAGACCAGTCTGATGGATTTAATGGGATTCATGGGATTTTCATTTTTCCTGGGAGCCATCTATATTTATAGGCAAGAAATACTGTTTTGCCTTCCCTGCCTCCCCCCAGCAGTTCTGTAAAATAGCTCCACCTTTTAGGGGTCTACAGTAAATTTTTTAATACTACAGAGAATCTTTGATTTGCAGAGGAATGCTCAGAGTAGAAGAGGCTTCCTTTGCAACAACCCCCACCCTTCAACTTTTATAAAGTTCTCTTCACAAAGTTCCAAAACACTCTGGTTTAGAGGCAATGGACTCAGAAAGCTTAACATTAAGTTAAGCTTTTTTTCCTTTGTTCTGGAGTGTGCATTTTGGAGCAGGGTTGCTAAGCAAGGAAAATAACAAAAGATCCTCCACAGAAAAGTTCATTTTCTGGCTGGAGTTTCAGTTCATGCCTATTAAATGCTCACATGGATCTCGTTTTATTGTTTGCTTGTTTCAAAACTAGAGACAACATTCAGTTCCATATTCAGAATGTGTATGTCGTGTTTCAGCCTTGAGCGTATTTTTACGGTTAAGTTATAAGCCCTTAAATTAAGAATTTATCATAAAAAATACACAACAACTCCCTAGCAATAACATTGCAAACACCATCACTGTAATGATAAAAATGATTAAATGCTATCATTCTGTTCAAGACATTGCCAACAGATTTTGTGTTAACTGCCTGCAATTAAAGGTCTGTCTTTTTTAATAACAATGTATTAATATGAATTCTGCCAGTACTTTTGTAGCTTCCAAAATATTATTAAAATAAATAAGTTCAGGGGGAGAAAGGGTAACACAGAGGGAAATGGACTGTTTCACAATTATTACTCTAGACAATAAACAGTTCAGTTTTAATATAAACCTGAATTTCTTAATACAGGTTACCAGAGCAGGAGACAAGACAAGTTCTGTACTAACCTGATTTAACATGCCTGCCTGGGAGTAATGAGCATTCAGAATGTTATACTCTGTAACCTCTAGGAGCACCCTAATGAACTGGGGGAACAAGATTAAACTAAAATAAATACATAACTTATTTTTAAAAAAACTATGACACAGGGGCAACAAGAAGATTTGTACCGGCAGTAGGTTGCAGGTTTTTTTCAGTCTCTTCATTACTCATTACAAATAAGTTAGCTAATTGCTAAATAACAACAGAAAAAGGACACTAATTAGTGGCTTTGAGTAGTAGCTGTGTGTATTCAGAGTTAAAACTTCATTAGAAGTTAAAACTATGTTGTTTTATTGATGCATACTTAGCATTTTTAGTCCTTTAAACATTAAATGGAAGTTCACTTAGGAAGGGACATTACAATGAAACATTTAAATACACTTCTAATTTTCTCCTCTAGTTAGTGATACTTGCCTTTCTCCTGACACAGTCACTAGCAAAAAAAGAGCAAAATGAGAAACCTGCCACACACAAGCAAATATTTCCACCTTCTTTCTGGAGTAAATTATTGTCTCTGAATTGCCACTCTTCTTATTCCAGGTTTATTCTTTTCATTTGTTGGCAAGGGAATTCATATGCTCCAGCCTCCCTCCTCCCCACCAACAGTGATACTCAGCTAATAAACTCTTACTGCCTTTCTCTATCTATCAAAACCACTGCATAAATCGCTGCCTCGGAATCCTCACCACTCAGACACACATCCTGCTGACCCCCCTTGGGAACAGTGAGCAGAACCCTGTGCCAATCAGCAATTATAAGATAATGGTACTAAAAAGCCTGAACCTAGGAGTTACTCAGTTGCTCTGCCAACCCTTGCAGGATGCTTTTATGTGTCTGGGAATTAAGTAATTAACAGACTAATTTATTGTTCAGTATAAAGGTTTTCCATGTCTCTAGTCAGGTTTGACATCATCAAAATTCACCACCTCATTCAGAAGGCACTAATTGTTCATCCTCATTTCCAAAAGATGAAGAAATTCCTGAAAACATTGCTATATAGCTCGTTTGCTTTGAAAAAAAAATAATAAATTGTGTAACAATTTGTGTATTGCCCTCCAATTCACACACATGCGCCTGGTCTTCTAGAGTACCCTTAAATAAAGGGAGACTTAAATTCACAGGACCTGAAGAAGCCAAAGCTATAATTAAAATCAGCTGTAGATACATTGATGCTCCTCACTCTGCAAAGTAAAGGACTAATCTGGTTTTAACCTGATGACTAACTTCATTGACCATCGTGCAGATCACATGGCATAACTCAGAACATTTTGCCTAGAGAATCTAGATCATTGCTCCAAAGAAAGAGCGAGCTTCAACTACTGATGGCAACAAACATTGCTGCTTTAGTTTCCAGTCCAAACCATAGCCAGATTAGTGTTCAAAACACAGTATTACAACCTGTGTTTTCTAGCTGATACACAGCATTAAGGACTCGTCTGCATTACAAACCCATGTTGTGTTTAAAAGATGAGCAGGAGTGGTTACATTAGTAGAAGTGATGACTGCAATGTTCTAGTAGTTATCGCGTTCAACGGGAAATTGTGTTCAACTTCATGGATTAAACCTTGGTGGAGAGCAACTTTCTGTGCTCTAGATATTTCCTTCCAGCATAAGAAAGTCTGTCAGTTGGTCTTTGCAGAATCTGAAGGAAGGAATCAGCCAGATTTGCAATGTAGATGAGAAAAAAAAAAAAAAAAATCCAACAAAGCTTAGGGAATAAAGAGCATACATAAGACATGCCAAATCTTCGCTGAAGATTTTTTAAGAACAAATAAGATAAACACCTTTTGGGAACAAGCCAGGTATTCCCACTCCTGCCTCGGTTAAGGGTTACTGACCAGCTGTTCTCACGAGACCACTCCAACTCGGATACTTTCAGGATCCGTCTTGGTCCAGTCACATCACTCGAATCAGCCTCATCAGCCAAAGTATAAAACATGGCAAAATGATCCCATGATCCTGGGTTGTTACAGAGCAGGAGAAAGAATCAGAGGAATACCGTTGGGACTGAGAGCGCTGATCAGCCTGTGGGGCAGCAAGGAAGGTGTGTCTACCGAAAAAGCAGCAATTGTAGAACCTCCCTGGGAGTCTCTGAAGACTAAGCCGTGCTTTCCTGGCTTTGACAGAGGAGAGCTTCCTTTACACTTCTTGGAGAAGGAGGCAAAAAGGAGCTTAAAGAACGATGAGTTTGTTAAATCTGATAAGAAAAGTTATTAAAAGAAAAGTGAAAATGCAGAACATCATACCACTAATAAAAACCTGCCTGAAAAGTTGTATTGAAGGATAGCTCTAAGAAAAATCATGATATCAATTCGTAATACATCATGCAAGTATTTTTAATGAACTTTTTTTTAGTCCATGGCTCAAATCCTGACATTTATTATTTCAATGATTTCAGATGCTCTTTCCAGGATTTCTGTGAAAAAAGGGAAGCCATTTTCAAACCTTGAAACAAATTGGCTCCCATATGTAAGTTTAAATTATCCATCACCCTGCAGGAGGATTCAAGCAAAATCGAAGGCCATCTTGATGAATAATCAAGGTAAATTTGTCACAATTTTTACCGTGCTGCATACTTTCAGAGTTTCATAAAAAGATCCACATAATTAGTTTAGCTTACCAGGAAAAAAAAAAAAAGTTGAATGACAAGGTCAGGCTCTTGCCCTTTCAGTAAATTAGAGAAGATTGCCATAAATTGCATAATATAATGAAACACCAATTTGCATATTTGCTGCTATATTAAAAGGGATCAGTTTTAGCTCGCAAAGCAGAACAAATAAAAACATGCATTTTAATAACTCAAATTACTCCCAGGAAGTGACCCTCAGCAGAAAGCCTGATTATCACTACTTAATTAGAAGCCTTGGAAATCTAAATCCTCCTTTAAATCCTATTCTGTGTACAGTGAAAGATGAAGCCGTGAGTTTTGTCTTAGATTCAATATTTACTCTTTACTAATATGTTTGCAGGGGAGACTTTCCAAGCATTATGAAGACATGCAAAAAAAATTAATATTCAAAGAAAGAGTGCATAAAACCTGTGTTGGCTTGCAGGTGCAAAGCAATTAACAAGCTGGCATTTGCAGTACTTTTAATTAATTAATTAAAAATTCAAAGCTGACTTTCATTTCTTTAAATGTTTGAACATTTTATCCATCAATAATGAACCACTACTTACTGCTGTGCTACAACAGCTGGTAAATGAAAAACTTAGTCCAACACTGTAAAAAAGTGCATAGGAATTTCACATTTTGCTTTCTCCTTGCAATTTAAAAATGCAATAGAGTTTGAAACTCTGTATGATGTGAAGGTGAATCTTGTGTGTCTGCTTAGCTGTAAAAATAAACTGCATTCTATATTACAGTTCGACCTAGAACAGGAATTAAAATCAGAAGTTTCAGTATAAAATGCATTTGGGTTTAATTTTTAATTTAACTTAAAAAATTAAATTCTGTTTGCTTTGGGAAGTCAAGGGATTTTTCTTAAGAATAAAATGTTCTGCCCTGATCTTTAAAGGTTAAAATTGTAATATAAAATGAGATTTTTGAGTCATTTCTAAATGGTCGGAAATAATAAATAGTCAGACAAAGATGCTGTGATTAAATTTACAAGTTAATATCACTTGAATGATAAATGTATTGTTTTCAGCAGAAAGATTTTGGTCAATATGTATTTAAAAGATGCTATCATTAATATACTTTAATTAAAACATAAATACTACATTGCTACCTCACTAGGCATTCACTCAGCTGGAACTAACTGTATTTGCTTAATCTACAATTTTAGATGTATTAGCAAAAATAAATGTTGGTGAATGTAAGAGCCTGATTACATATCTTGGGTAAATTGGTGATAATGAGTCAAGAGACTTTGTGTTCATTCACATATATTAGAATAAGAATCATTATGAAATTAAAGCTAAGATTAATCCTGCTAATGACACCATGGAGCATCTGGGAATAAGATAACCCAGATGTCAAATTCACTGTGATACTGTGCTGCTATTTGATAGAGTAACCCCTTGAAGTGTTCTTCTAAGGCAGCTAGCTGGTACCCCACAGTCCCAGCACTTGAAATGCAAATGAGTGACAAGATAGACTAATAATGAGAGCAGATTCTAGCAGTAAGGAAAATGAATAAATTAAAAAAAAATATCTGAACCACTGATAAGAACAAGCAGCAGGCAACCCAATGTCCTCAATTAGGGTGGATGACATCTGCAGTGTATTTCTCTCTAATAAAGCCCTCACTCTGTATTCCAAAGCACACGATTCTAACACTGTTAACATTTTAATGTCTTGGGCGTGCATGGTAACATTAATTACAAGATGATTTGGATGACTTCTGAATCTCTTTTATGTCTTCCACTGAGTAAAAATCTGAGTTGCAGCTTTGATATCATAAATAAAATGTAGAGACCTGCCAAGCATTAAAGCTCTCCTGAAGTAACTCAGATCTGCTAAGTTACATTAAACCTTTATAGCTAAGTAAAGAGCATTCTCTATGAATTTAAAGAGGGTCAGTGTCTATACATTTTAATGGCAAAGCTTTACAGATCTCCAGCATTTTCTTTAGACTGCAGCTGTTGTTGTTTTTAATTACTAATGAGTTTAATCTAATGTTTTGTTGAGCTCAATTTACCTTCTCCATAGCATTTGTTCAGAAACTTACACCAGGATTAAGTGACTTGCTTACTTGTTTCCCCAACCCTGGGTCTTCTCTTCCTGCTAACTGCTCCGTTCCCTGCCTGGAAAAAGCAATTGTTAGCAAAAACAGCCCCAAAGCAGGACCAAGATAAGCGCCAACTGAAAAAACCCCACACTATAATTGTAGCACAAGAGTCAATGAGCTAACCAAGGCCAATCCAGGATCCCCGTGGGCTTTTCCGATTCACACCAAAATGCAGTGGCACCTCATCTTCACTGCAGTTGTTAGGCACGCCAACCACCCGCGGCACTGCCATCGTCCCTGCATCACCTGTGTAGACACACTCAGTGCAGCAGGGAAAAAAAAAAAAAAAACAAAAAACAAACAAAGGCCAGATTTTGTGGAGGGAAGACACACAGCATCCCTGGTTCTGTACTGCCTTAAGTCTTCTTTAAGTCAGTGCAGTAAAACTGAGGAAAAAGCTTTTCACACGGTTTTGTAGCCCAATTCATGCCAGTGTAAATGCAAGGAGCAAAGGCATGCAGAATCAAGCTTTTCTTTTTCTCAAGCGAATGCCTGAAGCAGACAATGGACTTTCACTACTGTTTGGAACTGGACAAGGATCTAGCCTGCCATCTTGGCACTGCTGCCAGTGGTGTTAGGAAACAGACTCCTGTTTGTGAAACTCTCCCTGGGGATGGCTGAGGCAAGACGCTCAACCTTCTTGCAGCTTCAGCCATCTCGTAAAACTTCGCTCCGCCAAAGGTTATGATACACACTCTAGCAAGAGCTTTATGAGAAACAGTACTGTAGGAAAGGCTCCTATACATTTAAAAAGTACCCTTTCTTTGGGGCAAATGAGCAAATGTAAATGTTTTGTTCTCTTCTTTGACACTGGGACACAAGTTGACCAGAGTCTTTGTGCCAAAGGTGTAAGACTACGATTGACGCACTCACAGGCATCCTTTAGAAGAACAATCTACAGTTAAGATTTGGGGTCATGAGATTTGTGATAAGAAGCTGCTCAAGCCATTTAATCTCATTATAAACCTCCTCCCTCAGAGTCTCACATCTGTGCCCATTTCTGATGACATTTCTGGGACACCACCACTCGTCTTCTGCATTTTTGGGTTCCATGGCACATACACTCTTCTTTGTCTCTCTCGGCTAGATTTTCTTGGTGGTTTTTCCCCTCTAAATATATTGATAAGAGACATTTACTAGTCCAATTAAATTTTGTACAGTTCTGAGACAAGATAATTGAAGAGAAATTAAGAAGAAAGCAAACTTGCCTTGGGATCTATGCCTCCAACTACATTTCTAGGTGCATTTTAGAGGGTAATTTATACAAACTCTCATTTAATGCAGATTTTCCTTTTTCAGCCTTCACAGCCTCAAGAATTAATGAAGCACTGAGAAATTTCAGAGAATATCGTGATGTTAATAATTTTAAGCCCTTCCTCTGAGGAGCAAGGGCAATTATTTCTACTGTTATTTTGTTGCAGTAGATCTTGTCTTCCAGGTGGAGCTAACTGCTGGCACAGTTGTCTTCATTCTTTATGCCAGAAATTTGGGGGGATTTACTACTCAGAATATGAAATAGTTTTGTTGATATAATTAAAAGTATACCCCTTCAGCCTATGGTTTGCTCAGTCAGGAAAGTAATCCACATAGATGAAGTTGCATAAAAGGCACAGACTCTTTTCCCTGAACAAAGGTATGATGGCATTCATGTCCTCAGTCTTGTATTGATATCTACAGCCCAATGGATTTTCATTTCACTTCAGTCCTGCTTTTTAGCTTATATGGTTGTTCTCCTTTCAGCTCCTCTAGATCAGCTGTGTGGGAAAAGGACTTGTGAAGCTGGAATAATTCACTCAGAGCCTCATCAATTTAAAGCACTGAAAATTTTGCTCAAGTACCCACAAAGCTAAGTTCAAACAAGGAGTTCAATGTATCTACACCTAAAAGTACATCTGTAAAATCAGCTCTAGCTATTGGAATGTATGTGCAACTAGAAGCATGGATTTTTCAAAGAAAAAATCTTCTTTTATTGTAGGTTCCTGAGATGAAATCACAAGCTGTAAATCACCCTCATCTGCTGTCCCTGATATACACGCCACTTCTTTGTTGGTGGTCTTTGCTAAGAGACAGAGGCTGATCTTGTCCCAGCATCTTAATGACCTTTTCAAGTGACTTTTGAGCAGAAGTGACCACTGTCTGAGCGCCATCCCATTTTCTGGAGAAGCTGTCTCTTCCTAAGAGTGGCTTTGCAACCACCCTTTGCCTTACTGCTTCACTCTGCTCACCCCTGCAGCCACCTGGAGGCCTACAGCTCTCTGACCTCCTTCGTTTTCATTCCTTGGAGTTGGCTTGCTAGGGTGCCTTCACAGAGTACTGCATGCCTGCAGTGGTTTCACCTTAATCGGCACTAAATCCAAAATTTCAGCAGAGTTTTAAAACCCCATAACTTTTATGTCTCCTCTGAAAATAAGTACAAATGCCTTTCTTGCATTTTATCTATTAGGAGATAGCATGATTCATCTCCTTGCAAAAACATGGAGTAAGTGTATAACCACTGAAGGTGGGTTTTTTTTATTTGTAATGGAAGCTTCATTATAGGAAAAAACTGATTAAATATGCATAAAATGTGGCTTTTTTAATAGCTGGAAACCCTTGTAATGTAACCACAGGGACAAACCAAAGGGGGGAAAAAAACATAGAAGAGTTGATAAAGTTATCTTTTTAAGGGGGTATTTTTATTATCTACACACTACCACTTTCTCACCAGGTAGTTTAATAATTGCAAGCCAGCAGGTTCAAAGAACTACTATACAGGGAATTTCCAAGACAAAAGTTTAAGTCAGAGTTACACGGGTCTTGTCTTCCCTTGTGCTTGGGCAAAATTGCCATTAATATTAATGGCAGACAGGCATGCATGTAAAGGAGAGAAACCCCTAATTAGTGTCGTAGCACATGCAACATTCCTAACAGGGAAACCATTTTGTATGCCTTAATTGCACAAAATTGGCAACAAGTTACCGTATGCATCTGTATCAAAGGCTACAGCAGCTCATGAATTCTCCAGTGGTAGGAAAACGTGCCCATACTGCAGAGTTTGGGTGACAAAAGCAGTCTGTATATGTGTTATCCTTACAACCTCTGATACCTAGCAAAGGTGTGGGTTCACTGACCACTGCTCCTGCTGCACCTCTCATCTCTCAGAGGGGAAGCTCAAGCACCTGTGTTTTCCACCATCGTAGAGATCTTTTTCAGCATTTTTTACTTAAACAGATCTGACTGATCAATCTCTGCGGATATTGCAGATATTGCAGAACTGCACTGAAAACACACTGTAGCCTTACAAAAATACCAGAATTGCAATGATCATGTTAGAGGGTAAGGTTTTCTCTCTTTCATTTACAGGAGGTTTTTTCATATAATGCATTGCTACAAGTCACAAGAAAGTCTGGTTGCAGAAAGACATTCGAGGTCCAAGTCCTGCCTGCTGCAATTTCTGCTGAATACAAAGCATTAAAATGTCTGCAAAAAATATTTCAGAACTCTTCTCACTTTTTAGTCAAAGTTAATATTTTTTCCTAACTAAAACAATAAACTGATTTTGTCTGCAAGTAAAGGTAAGTGGTTAAGTGGAATTATATGAGCAGCAATTGTGAGAGTATGTTTTTACAGAGAAAACCCCTACATTCTTATAACAACTACGTTTTTAGATTTTTAAATCTTTAAATATACATTACTTAAGCATCTATGTTTTACCCTCTTAAAAACATCAGAGCAAGTAATTCCTCAGGTAACTCAGTTGACTTCTCACTGATGCAACAGAACTCGCTTTTGCCCCAGAGATTCGGAGACAGAAAAATATCCTATTCAACATTTTTTAATTTTTAAACTGGAGAAAGGAAATACTGTGTGAAACATTTTCACCTAAATACTTAATTGGAAGTCAACATAAATAGAAGACTGGCATCAACCCACTTAACAAGAAACATGACTGGCTCACTCGATATTTTCTTCACTAAACATAGAAGTTTCTTTCAAAAAGCACATTGTTTCCAGACTTCTTTTTTTTTTTTTTTAAGCAGTTGTCTTCATTCTTCTAGAAGCAAAATCTGGAAGCGACCAAAGCAAAGTCTGAGACTGTGGAAGTTTAATCATCTAGGAGCTCAGGTAGCAACAGCGTATCCCCCTCACCAATTACAATACGACAAATCTGCCCGTGTTGTATTTGTGGATAGACTGGTTGGCCCCTAATACTCAACTTGGATGAGCTTAATGTTTCCCTGGCTGGTCTACTGTCATGCCCATCTGTCAGAGTGGCATAGTGCCCATTTACAAGGTAGAATGCCAGTTTCAACCACAGTATGGATACTAACCAAAGACCGGTTTAGGAGGAAAGCCTATTGGGTGTAGCTAATGACACCTTATTTACAGAGATCCTCCTGGTGTCAAGCAGTGCCAAATTAAGAACACATGCTACATTACAAGGATCACATCTGTTAACAAATATTGGCACTTTGTCACTGGCATCTGCCTCTTTTGTTAATCCGCTTCCGTAGTGAAAAGGCTGCCTGAGAAGAAGAGGTGTTCAGGCCTTGTCCTACCAGCATAATCACAGATTTACTCACCAAGAATTTCCCAATAACAGGCCAAAGTCTGTCAACGTTACCTCTGCGTACATCTCCTCCCAGGGGTCGGTGATACCCTGTAAAAAGCTGTGAAATTACAGAATTATAATACCCATTCAAATGAGGCTTTTTCATGTGTTTGAGGGTTTATTAAGTCTATTGTCATCCTGTCAGCAACAAGAGGAACACGATTGCAGAAAACAGAGTGACAAGTAATAAAAAGGGGAGAAACGACTGTTGTATATTCTTGGTACAGCTGAGTTTGCAGTCTAAGTAAAAGACTGAATTAAATACTTCAGCCCAAAGAACGAAAAAACCCAACCACACAACCAGAGAGTGCCAAACATGATGTTGTTTGGGACTCCTTTACTCTCATATGTTGGGTTTTGGGTTTTAGGAGTTTTTTAGTTGCAGGGTTTTTTTATTTGTTTGTTTTTTAATCTGAACAGTATCACTGTAATTAAGGCATGGACAGCATGGGCCAGTACAGAAAGGCCTCTGTACTGAAGGCATGTGATTACAACAATTTCCATTTTAAGATTATTTCCAGCTTCCACCCTAGCAACAACAAATTGGAACATATTCACCTCTTATAACTACCAGTGTAACCCCTGCCAGAGCCGGGCTCACAGTCCTGAGCGAGCAGTTTGCCATGCGTCATGCAGTAAGTCCAGAAGCTGCCAGTCCTTGCCAGCAGTCTCAGCAGTCTCTGTGAGGCTGGGGAGGAGGGAGGTGGGCTGGCTCCCCAGCCAAGCAGGTGGGAACATGAGCACAAGGGGCTCCTGCCTTTTCTGCTGGTTGGAAGGCAAGGGGATCTGCACTCCTAGCAAGTCTCTCATTCACCCCATAGTCCAGGAAAAAGAAAGGAGGGCATAAGGGATGCAGCACGAGGGTGAGACTGAGGGGATGCTACGGCTTCCTGCCTTCTAGGGTACAGAGGCAACCAGTTTACAGGGGTCACCAGCACTCAAGACTGGCGTAAAGGTATCATGGTAGATATGGCAGGACACTTGTACTAACTTCCTTTCAGGTATCTCACCTTGGTGAAGGGACCAGGACTGTATTCTCTTTGTTTTGTTGATGAGATAAAATTGCCTGCCTGACCAGACTGCTGCATGGCACATCACTGTGTGTACTTTACGATAGGATGGGAAGTTCTTGGGCTGAGTTAATTGGTAACAAGCAACTTTCACTGGAGGTAGCTTAAAGGACTAGCTGAATTTTCTTGAACAGGCACCAAGAACATCAGTCCTGAAGAATCTCTTTTGTGTTGACTCTAGAAAGGAGAAACTATATTTACACCCTCCTGGGACACCAAAGGTCTGCAAACAGGATGATGTTACTGGGAATGAAATTAAGTATTTTCACTTCAATCAGATGCAGCTATTGTTCAATAAATCTCTGCCCAAGAAATACCACTAAGTATTACTATTTAGTCCACATCATTTTTGGTGCCAAGAGATCTGGCTCTAGCTCTTTTCCCTGGAAAGGGTTTCCTTTGGCCACCTTGCTCATTCAGTTACACCAGCGAACCACGCTAGCATCAGTACTGTGAGCTGGATGTACTTTAGTACAGTTCATTTCAGGACCATTCACAGAGAGGGAATAGCGCTTCTCAGGAAGCGTTGAAGATATGATGGCATAAAACTTCCGTCTTCCTGTGCTATTAGAACAGCCCTGCACCATGCCTCATCAGTATGCATTGATCTTTGTGGAGGTTCAACTTCAGGCTTCAGACTGAGCTAGATGAACCATTTAATGAAATGAAGCCAAAGGCCTGTGCATCTATGTCTTTGCTGTCCATGTGGAAACTAATCTCTCCTAGCACCATGGGACAAACATTCTTGTATGCTCTTACCAAGATTAAAATGTAAAGAAAATGGTTTGTTTCTTTCTACTGTTGGGCAAAGACCACACAAGCACTGAGTTTATGCTCTTCAGTGGCACCGCAGTGTTTCACTCGCCAGCAACAGTTTGACCCATCAGGATATACAAAAAGGCACTGAAGACTTTCTTGAATGATCCCAGGAAGTTACAGTTACCAGGGCTGTTACAGATGGTTCCTTCCTCTTCCTTTATAGCAGCACATCTTGAGCAAAGACATCGCTTCTCAAGATAGAAACATGCAATTAGGACAGAAGCAGCAGGTATCTTACATTGCACATTTGGGGAACTCTTCTGATTTATAGCTCCAGATCAGTTGTCAGCCCACACAACTGCAAAGCTTCAAGACAAACAGGGACACATTAAAGAGAGACATTTAACAACAATTAAAAAAAAAAAAAAAACAAAAACAAAAAAAACCATACTGATTGATTTGTCTTGGAGGCCTGAATAAAGTCTAGCTTGTGGCAATCTATTCCAGCAAAAAATAACATATATACGATGATACAAACATCACTCTCCAGCTTGGCTGGTGAATTTATTTTGCTTAAATAGTCTTGAAGCACCAAATGACATTTGTGATAATGTCATAGGGGGAAAATGTTTAACTGCCTCCTGGATTTACCTGGCATGTGAAAGATGTAATTCTAAAGATAACGATAATGACGTTCCACTTATACATCTCCTGTCATCCAAATTAACCCTTCCGTTTTGCTAACTACACAGGAATATCCTTAACCATAAAGCTGCAGTCAGTACGGGAGACTAACAGCTTAAAATAGGAAATAAGAATTTCACCCACTTGGCAGCCAGCGTCTGAACTATGAGAGGTGCAACGTGATTAATCGCAGCTCAGCTTCAGAGCTGGGTGTGTCCTTGGCACGTTTGTCACAGGCTGAGTATGCGTATCCTCAGGACCCAGCTTCCACCTTGCCCACGCAGCAAGCAACCCCAGCAAAGGTGTCATTTACAAAGAGTTCACCTAAGTCACTCCTGCTTAACCTGGAAAGAATTTGAATTCTGTTAAACCACCAGAGCATTTCCCAGCACACGTAACGGTTCCAGTACAAACCCTGGTCATACCTGTTTCTTGTTCACTGGGGAAATGCACTGGGATCACTGTTTAATGTGACGTATGTGGCTGCAGAGTCCAGGTTATGCCACTTAATTTTAGACACACACAAATTAGATGTCTCATCACTCAAATGCTTTCTCTAGAGGGTGTGCACCTCCAGAAGGCATTTCAAGTCTTAGGTCAGTTAAACTGTCCTTTTTAACAATCTC
This sequence comes from Ibidorhyncha struthersii, assembly GCA_013398815.1. Taxonomy (NCBI): domain Eukaryota; kingdom Metazoa; phylum Chordata; class Aves; order Charadriiformes; family Charadriidae; genus Ibidorhyncha; species Ibidorhyncha struthersii. The sequence goes on along the minus strand of VZSZ01003314.1, from coordinate 68,928 downwards.
TCCCTCCCCCACAACTAGACAGAAAGCCAAGGGTGACATAGTCTCCTCAGATAGATCCTTAATGCTTGATGGCAGGAGTCACTTTTCATTTGATGCACCTGGTCCAGAGAAGCAAAATGGCGTTTCTTGGCTGGTGGTGATGAATCAGAAAATACCTGCTTATCTAACTCTAAATGCCAAATCACACCTCTTTGAGGGTTCCTGTCTGGTCAGTCAGTCCAGGGAGGCTGTCTCCTGGCCACGTGCATCCCTGGCCCCGAGGAGGCTGCAGGGAGCTGTAAGCCTGTTCAAGATGCCCGGAAGCCCTGCAAAAGCCTCGAAAACTGGGTACCATCAAGGAAGAAACACCAGCATAAAAGAAGGTTTTGCCTCTAGTACCATGACGGGACTCCACAGGTGCCCGGCCACACAGGCCTACTGAGACTTTGCAGCAACTGAGATTTTTGGTGGATAAAGTAATAATGGTGACAGGACCACTTGAAAAGCACTAGTAATAGAAAAAAAAAAATATAAAAAAGAGAAGGGCTAATAGACAAATGAACCTATTCATGTTTTATTCTTTTACAATAATATAAGAATTTAAAATACTAATTTATGTACATTTAAAAGGCTAAGGATAGAAGACTGAGGCTGCAGGGTATGATTTCTACAAACCTGAAAAAATACATCCATCTGAAACCAATTCATATTTATTAGTGGGATAAATCCTGACAATTCTTTCAGAAAGTCTCATCAAGCCAAACAATGTTCCAGTCCAACAAACAGAACTGGAAACTTATGCCAGAGAACACTTTTAACAAAGTGTTATTAACGTGATCTGCGTGCATTTTCCTACCTTCTGTGGAAAAAGCCTCCTCTTAAACATTTTATCAAATGCTGCCCTCTAGTGAGCAGATGGCTTTCAGACGAACATGCACAGACTAGAACAGCTGTATGGGCTAAACAAAAAACTTACCTAAAGTACAACCAGTTGTATAATCAGCTCATACCAATTAAGACAAAGGAGCCAAATGAGGTGTCTGGATCTTTAGTAGCAATTCTTACATTGTTGTATTATTGCTGGTGATGTTTTTCCCCAGTACTATTTTATAACTGTCTGAATTCAGTGCATTTAGTCATTACAATGTATTCCATATCCTCCACATCTCCAGCATGTTCCCATATTATAAACCTCCATCAGGCACGTGTATTTCGTATACTCAGGTTTTAATGACATGTTTCACCATTCTTGAGACTCTCCATCATCATGCAGATAGCCTGTTCGGAATTAAGTCCCAAACATTAAATTAGCCTGCAAGATAACAGAGCTCAGTGGCATTGTATAGATACCTGAAAGTGTGTACGGAAAGAAAAGAGCAGTGAAAAATATTTACCACCATGCTTGATTCATACTATTCTCTCTCCTTTTCCCATGAAAGGGATATCTCCCATGCTTCACCTGCTTACACAAAATTTAAGCTTCTGCTTCTTACTCATCGATGAAAAGAACTGCTTTGACAGAGTCAGAAAAAAGCATGGAAAGTCTCATAAATCACAGGTATAATTAAAACAACCAACACAAGCTAAGCCTCTCCAGCTCACACAATAGCATGCATTTAATAGATTCCAACCTGTTAACGTTTACACTGGCTCAATATTTTAATAGTATTGGTTTTATTTCTCCATCAAGTAGCAATTTCACCCATTAAGGTAGAATTAGTTTCTGTATAGTTTATGAGTAGCATTTAAGTAGAGGGGTTTGTTTTTCATGGGATAATATTCTTATAAGTGCACACTGGTAATACGCTCCAACGCTCAGCTTTCCTCCTTTTGCATATTGCATATGCTAAACAAGTTCTTTCAGCAATAAAAGAATAACTCACCATTTATCACTGCAGTCCGAAAGACTGTGTGTAATGGGGTCATAAGGAAACATTTCTTTAAGGCTGTGCCCACCCCAGTATTTTCCTGTAAAATAGAATACTTATGTTTTATTTCATATACCTTTAATCAAACACATAGCATTAAAAATTACTTTTACAGTCACTGCTACCAAATAGATATTCTGCCCACCACAGCAGGTAGGCAGTCACATGAATTAGTTTGAAGTCCCATCCTTCAATCCATCTTAGTAACATATTGATTCATAAGATGGGAGGTATCAACATTCTATGCATAGGAAACAGCCAGATCTCGGCAGCTGCTGGAATTTTTTTCTTCTTCCACATTACCTGAAGTGGTAGTTCTTCCACAGGCTTGAAGATTTTCACTGCAAAAAATATTTTCAATGCCAAAGAACAGCAAGACTTCAGAAAAGCTGGCAAATCTAAGGACATCCAGTTCCAGCTGGTTATCGTCATACAGCTTTGTGAGGGCTCACTTTTGGAAGATGCTTAGCACTTACCTCTTAAATAGTCTCAAGTTTCACAAATGAAACACTACACAACACAGATGCATGGTGCCAGGGCACGTTTTTTCAACTGTTTTGGTTTTATCTTCATTATTACATCTTCAAAAAAGGCCATAAATGGTGAAAATAAATGGGAGAAAAAGAGAGATGATGATATTTAAGAAAATGGAAAATCTAAGTTTTGGTTCAGATTATTTTGTGCAGACTATAAATCACTACCATGTAAAATTATCTTGTAAGTGTGTCAAAACCAGGACTTTATATCATGCAAATAGCTGTTAAAGGTGCTATGCAGAAATGCTTCACTGACAGTGACTGCTCATTCATAGCCTGCATGGGCCACTCAGTCCTTAGACATTTGACATGACTCCGTTGACAAGATTTTTCATGGGCGTATGCAGGAACACAGCTGCATGACTGGAATTAAAGCCAGCAGGAGATAAGAGATAGACCAAAATACTATCCAAATACATAAATTTTCAATTATCTATTTTATGTTTCTGTAAGGGTGCAAAGCAAGTGTAGGAATCATTTTCAGTTTTGACAAAAATTTGCCTTCCTTTCATCGTGTCTTCTATGGAATGAGACAGTTTTCAGTAACACTCCATCCCCAAAATGACACTTTGCTCACTCTCCAGCGAATGTGTATATGACCAGGTTTTAAGGGCCAAAGTTGGCTGGCTGCATCATTAGCCCTGCTTGGCAAAGACTTAGATCTGGCAGGGACAGCAAGGAAAATGCTGATCCATTGCTCTCCAAACACCCACTAACAGGAATCCATAGACTGCACTGTAGACTTACACTTAATTATGGTATATGAAGATTAATGAACTGCATAATTTGCATAATGTGGAAAGTACTGGCATCCTGCACAATGAAACAAATCTGAATAAATAGGCCTTTGCTCTTGCAGAAAGACTCTCAATGCTATGGGATGGGATGCAACCAGCCCCGGCTGCATCTTACCCACCTTAGTGGCTGGATGTAACTTCAGCAACACAATATGCAAGGCAACTCATCCCTAGTGCCAGTTCTTGTAATTTTATTCTAAATAATTACATTAGTTTTAGATAAATTCTAGCCTGTAGTTCCCTGTGAACATGTAGAGGTCTTATGGAGACTGGATCAGTGCAGAAACAAGCACCATGCTGGAAATGATTCTGCCCAGTTTGTGAAGTAGCTCATTAAAATCTGCCTCCAGCGAGCTACAGCCCCCTACCACTGTTACCCGAGCTGTGAGACTTACACTTCTGCCATTCCCCCTGTCCGGTCAGGCATGGATCTGCCACTGCCCGTGAAACTTATCGTCATTAGTTTGACAGCGGGGCCCTGGGTAGAACCATGCACCCAACTCCGATACCCACCCTCCTCCTCCAGCATGGAGAGCTGCAGACAGAGCTGGAGAGCGAAGGCTCCTCATTCTGCTCTTTTCTGCACACTTTGTTTCCTATCTGACTAGCACAAAAGTTTAAAAACCTAGTTTGTGCTGGGCTTCTGTGCTAGCTAGACACCTGCTAATTCCATAATCTCCCCATCCACAGAAACTTCACTGGAGTCAGAGAAATTTTTTCCTTCCTGAATGACGCCAATTACCAGTTATGCCACTGCTCACAGAAACACTAATTAAGAGTTCACCGAGGAAGTTCCTGTCCCACAACCAACCATTCATGTGCTTTGCGTGTTTCGAAGGAGCACCTCACAACAGCAGCGGGTGCAGCCTAACTAACCAGGGTCAAATTCACACCAGCAGCCATAAAGTAGACACATTTTTCTAAACATTTCCTTGAGAAGAGTGTCAGATGGAACACTCCTCCACCTGCACAAAGACAACTTCCATCCTGACAGCTCTGCAGCATGACCCAGATGACGTTGAGAGAACTATCCTGTCCAAGACCTGCTGTGCACCTGAATCGCACATCCCAGATCTTTTGAGTTTCACGTCTACTCAAGACTCCCTAACTAATCTGTTTATCCCTGTAAACACTAGAGATAAAACATCCTAATCCACGTGACTCTGAAAACAAAGAGGTAAAATCAGGGGTTAAATTCTATCTCCCAAATATTTGGGTCAGAGATCCAATACATCAAAAATTACTTTTTGTATACCACTTCCAAAGTTTGTTTTGTTTGTAAAAAAAAAATAAATAATAACCTATTATGCCATTAGCCAGCCAAAAGACTCTATCAGTCCTCCTCGTCATGGTGGATTTTCAGTAATGGCCCATGTAGGCATGCACTTTGTACAATTCATTGCTGACCCTACACTTCCACATCTGCTCAGCTGCTATCTGTTGCCTGTTGTTTGTAATGGAAATCCATGATACACCTCACAACTGGCAGCATTTTGGCAGGCATAGTACATACTGGGCATAGTTTAAAGCTCCTCCCATCAGTTAGGATCTTATGCTTTCCTTCATCTTAATTTACACATGTATACGGATCAACTCTATTCGGATGTGGCTTTAGGTTGCACAGATGAAATGTATTTGTACCCATGTATGCATATGCACGTTTATAATACACAGCTATTTAAGTCATATAAAAGTACTGCATAAAGTCTTTATCTCCTGCAAAAGGATATCTAAATAAGAGCCATACAAATATCTATTTAGATAAATACTGAGATATCAAAATCATCACTATAAAATAGCTACCAAGCAAAGTACCCAGTCCTATTTCCCCTTCAAACAGTAACAAAACTCCCCTTGATTTCAGTGGAAGAAGCTCTGACATCTAAAGAGCCACTGCCTGTCAAATATGTTGTTCTGTTAATATTTTGCAATTTAAAAAAAAAAAGTAAAATAGTACAAAAAGAGCAATTAAACCCTATTACAGGCTCTTCTCAGCTTTGCTTATTACTCCCCATTCTATCGAGACCTGTCATGAAAACAAAAGTTTCTAAAGCCAGTAGCCATATGTCGACTGTTGTCCCATTTTTACCAAAGGCAAATACAGATTTGTTTGAAAATTTACTTAAAAACCTGCTCCCAGGTTAAGACCTTGTATGCCAAGTTTCAGCCCAGAGCGAATTTTTATGGCCGAGTTATAAACCCTTGAAAATAGGAAACTAATACTGCAAGGATTTAAAATAATAGAAAATGTTTCACATAATATAAATCTATAAGCAGAGTATTATATTTAAGTCTTAATATCTACATAGTTGGATTATCTTATATCTTGACAATCATACTAAGTAATCTTGCCTCCTTTCCCCTTCCTTTGATTTAGTGTTTCATTCTTATGCATTAACAATGCTCTGGGCCATAAAATACTGTATTAATATTAGTTTGTCACAGCAGACTAAATTTAGAACAACTCATTAATATGGGAGAGTAAAAGGCATTCTGCCAGGAGTGTGAGTGACTCTATAAGCTCTTAAGGCTATAAGTTATGCAGATATGCCACTTGAACTAGAGAGCTAGCATTTCTTTCTGTTACTAATAAGAGATTCTATTAGTTGAAGCTGATTCCATTTCTAATTAAGAAATGTGGAAAAAGGCAATTTTACCGTTGGATATATCTCTGATGTGTAGCCGGAATAAACCATACACCTTATTTCTCTGCTTTCTGGTCAGATAGGATTAGTGGCACATGCACAGAATGCATTTTCCCCTGCAGTATACAGGAAAAAACAACTCCGCTATAGTATTTTCTTTGGTAGGATTGTAATCTGTGTATCCAGAAGAAAGTTCAGCAATCAGAGCTATTTCAAAACAAATCTCATAATGTTTAGAATTGCCCCAGTGAAGAAAGTTTTCATTTTTCACAAATACAGTCTTTCACTCGCATAGTTTCATGCCAGTAATGCCTTCTCAAAGATTGTCAAATATTAATTTTTTTAAATTTAGTCCCTTGCTAAGCTACAAATATTCATGTTTAACACCAAGTAGCAGTTCAGGGGCTGACAACAGTATGTACCTTTTGAATGATGCATAGAAAGCAGCAGTTAGCACAAAGACAAAGCCACCAGATTGGTCTCAGGGAAACCCAGTGTCTGAATTTTTCATGATTCCTCTAGCACTTAAAGAATAAGAAACTGGCTACTACTGTTGGGAGATCAGCATTGTGAAGGTCAGAGCCCAAAAACATGCAAGTGAATCAGGTTTTGCCTGGGGAAAGTGAAAAGGGATTTAAGCGGCTTAAGAGAATTATAAAGATTTTTTTAATGTATTTTACAAACACTGTAGTAGCTAAACAATAGCTATAAAAATGAGGAGAGAATCATATCCACCTACTATTCATTGCTTGTAAGTCTCAAAAGACAGAGAAAAGACCTTTTCTTTATGTCTGAAGGCTTAAAACTTCCAGAGATCATTCTTTTTCTTGCAGACTTCCCATTACCCTTCTTTTGCCTTTTAAGAACTGCAGCTTCTCCAAAAGAAAATTGATAAATGGGAAGCATAAAATAAATTCAATGATTTTTCTATGCTTACAAAAATGCAAATGAGGTAAAGTGATATCTTAATTACTCCACAGCCCAGTGGCTTATGTATGTGTTTATTTTCCATAGCAGACAAACTTTACTTGATCTCATAATTATTTCTAGAAAGTATAAATTGATTCCGGCTGGGAAAAAAAAAGAGAAAAGTAAGAGAAACTGCTTAGAAAAACATTACACTGTTTAAGCAACTGATGGCTTCACCTGTCATCATCTAGTTAAGCTCTTAATGAGTTATTTTCTATTCTTGGTCACATCTGATTTTTTTTTAATATAAGTCCCTTTGAACAGCTGGGAGTTACAGCATCCTTTGATCACAGTACTCCGAATTTTCAGTCAAAACGAGGACATTTTTGTCCTTACTTGGGTTATTTTTACAAGCGTATTTCTTCAAGTATGTTTTTGGGCATTACTTTGCAGGCATACAAGGCAGCTGAACAATTAATGTATACATTTTTACATAAATGTTTATAAATTTAGTAAAGGGAGAAAGCTTTGCCACAAGAAACCTCAGCTCTTTTGAAGGCAGTTTTCTAATGATGACCCTTGGCATGCTAGCCCACATGGGATTCCGCTGAGAAGAGTCTGATGAAAATTAGTCTATTCTCATTTCAAACAGAATTTTGCTGAAGTCCTGATCAGAGCATCAGCATGGAGTCCAGGGAGACAACACACGCTACTTGATTCACTCCGCAGCCTCCCTCTCCTGGTAATTGTTGCAGGAACACATAGTGACAAGACTATAGGATGTGAGGGGTCTGGATGTACTCAGGCTGTTACTCTCTGTTTAAAGATTTAAACCATCAGGGTATGATAAGGCTTTTTGATGTTCATTGAACATGGAGCTTGGGTACAGAAGAAGGGGAAAGGGCTTCACCGGAAGGCAATCATCTTTCAGAGCCACAGTAAGACTGAGAGAGGTGGGAAAATCTCAGTCTCAGCATAGACACGGAACAAAGGGAGATGAAAGGGCTAGGGTGAAGAAGGGGCCAGATCTGGCTGTGAGGCAGAACTTGCACTAAAAGATAGTTCGATGCCTTAAAACGCAGAAAAAACATTTAGTGTTCTTGCTCCATTAACATACACTTTTGGCTAAAATTTAACTATTCTGCACATTTTTTTACAGTTTATGTTGACACTAGGTTTAAACAATGCCTCTGGCTTATTTTGAAATTATTTAATGAATGTACTTTGTCAGATGAACATCATTTCCTAATTATACAGCAAAGTATTAAATGATGAGCTATTTTAAAGAGTGGATACAGTCTTTTCTTTCCTAAGGGACAAACTGAAATCCGGCTGGTGCCATACATTGCTGTATAATGCATCTGATGTTGCGGGGGTGAGGGAGACAGAAATTCTCCTTGTCTTGACAAAGCGAGATCTATAGCTAGGCGCCTTAGACAAACACGAAGAGATATTACCATCACCAGGTAAGGCTGATATGCCACCGTTTCATCACCCAGAAAGGAATGACTATTTCCAAGGATAATTAAGGGCCTAATCCTGCACCATGAATGGTGATGAGCACTTTTGACTCTCATTAGCTTTAAATGGAGATGAGAGGAATCAGTGGGTCACAGGATCAGGCTCTAAAATGAAAGAGAGATTTGAAGGAGTCCTCTGCACAATTTCATACACTAGGAGGAGGAGAAAGACAGTTTGATCTGAGCATCACTTCTATGCTCTGGGAGTTTCGCAGCACCTCCACTGTACAGCACTGTAATTCTGTAGGTCCAATAGGCATTTGCCAGCATTAGCTGCTCTGAAATAAGAGAGAAAGTAAAGGATTCGCACAGAAAGCTGAGTGTTAAGCTGATCAAAGTTAGAGTTACAGGGATTTATATGCACCTTTCTAGCTAAGAAACACTGTCTGCTTTTTTATACTAATCTCAGTGGGCCAAATTTATCCCAATGTAACTCAAAGCATATCAGAAGAATTACTGCAGAGATAAAGTGGACCCGGTCTCCCTCTGATGTTATTTATAATCTGTATGTTTTGCTCTATAAGAGCATATATAGTTAGAGGGTTGCCTGATTGCAGTCACTTACAAGGGTGCCAAAGCGTATTGACTTCAGCAAAGTTAATTCTGAGTTTGATGAAGGATATTCACATCAAAGCAGTAACAAGGGCTATTCCTAAAAGTCATTCCTATATATTCACTCATGTTCTTAACTTGGCATTAAGAGCTGTATTAATACTCACATTAGGCTCTGCATTCTCCTTCAAATCTGAAGTTTGACACCCTTTTCCTAACAGCTAAATGTCTTATATGCATCTGTTGTAAAACAGCTCGGTCCTGCAGTGTGTACTGTGAACAGTCTGCTTCTCTGAAAGTGCTTAGCATGTATATTTGGAATCCAAGGTTGGCTTTCAAATCCAAGGTTGGCATTTTCAGAAGCATTTAAGAGACTTATATGCTTAAGTCCTACTGAAAGTCAATGAGACTTGTCTTCCTAAATCAGTCCAGTTTTCTGAATGTTAGATCTTACTGCGTTTCAGCGAGAGTTGGCTGCCTCCCAGCTAATGCTTTGAAAAATCCAGCCAACAAAATAACGCTGCCACAAAACTAATACAAGCAATAGACACAAGTTGTGTAAATGGAGTCTTTCCGTGATCAGCCTACTTAGAAAATCTCTAAGAAGTGATTCTTCTCTATCCAGGACCCTCTCCATATTTCTTATGAGGAAAGGGACACTCTAGTTAATGCGCAGATGCCCATATGGCAGCTCAGATAAGGCCCACTTTATTGGCCACTGTATTGTCCAACTTTCACTCAGAAAATAATGGGACTTTGCTGCCATTATCCGGAGAGGTTTATGTTCAAACTTGTCCATCATCTTCTATGATGATTTGGTATGAAAATTGTGCTTCATTCTGAGAAAGAAAGGATGTTCCTCATCTGTCATTATTTTGAACAGCGTGAATTGAACAGTAAACCTCAGTACCTTGCAAGAAGCTACAGATAAGACCAGAAGATGCTGCTATGCCATCCAAGTCTCTGCAGGCATATTTGATGTGGCATTTATGTAACAGCAGTTGCAGGAAACAGAAGTTGAAGAACAGTTTGGTTTGGTTTTTTGGGCTTTTTTTTTTTTAATGGAAAATGTATTCCCCTTCTTTCATTTCCTTTAGTTGCTGCCACACAACATATTTATCTGCAGCCATCAAAGAAATTATGCATGGAGCAGTAGCTCACCCAACCCCCTGTGGCTTCAGCCGACACTTTAGAAGCTGGGATCCGAAACACAGTCCCAGACCATGGATGTCCTAGTTTTTCCATACAGCGCTCCTTCCTCAGAGAAGTTAAAAATGCAACTTTGTATGAACTGACAACCAACAGCACTGAAAAGGGCCAAAGTTTGCATGATTCATTGCAGTCACCACAGGTATAAAATTTATAGGAACCATAAAAGCCACAGTGGGATTGACAACTTCAGCCCATGGCTGGAGGAAGCAAGTTCTGTAAACACAAATTTAACCTGATTTCTTGTGACATAGTCAATTGTGGAATAAGTGCTGTAATAGACACATACTGCAACAAGAACAACAATTACACCAGTTGCTTTTATGTTATTATACTTCCGGGTGCTCTCACAAAAACCTTCCCCAGAAAATCAATAAAGCAGATTGTGCCCAGCAGTCACCTATTACAGAATTAAATCCATATGCCAACACAAAACAATGAAGAAAACAAAACTAACAAGGGATCCATTTGGCTTTGTTTGACTTTGCCTGCCAGAGAATGAGAATGCAAGGCTGGGTGTAATTTAATGCAAACCTTGGCCTATCCTGGTTGTGCATATGACTGACCCTCAGGGCAAGACCATCAATTTTCTATTAAAGATCAGAGAGTTGACATATCAAAGTCAACATCTAGCTGAATAACTGCAGTAACTTGATAATAATTCTTTTGTGGATTTCAGAGTGGCTTTTCGGTAAAGTATCAGAAAGGTAGCAGTTTTCAATCCTGACCCAACAAGATCTGAATATGAAATAAAGGATTTGAGCTTGATCTCCCCATGATGTGAGGATGAATGTTCTAGTAAATGTTAACTTAGTGCTCTGAATAGCTCAGTAATAGATGGGTTTAGGCAGTAATAGGTTTAAAATGTCAACTTATTGAATAATAATTTCATGTTGTACAAATACTACGTATAAGAAGGGATTTGTTTTGCAAATTTTGAAATAAATGAATGGATTTGTGATGTCCTTCACTGTTCTGGTCAGAATGTTATACAAGAACATAAATTAGTTTTGCTTCAATAATATCCCTCATTGTTTCTCTGCATTATTCTGAGTATGTGTCATAACTCACGAGTTGTATACTCCTTACCCTTAAGTAGCTTGATGTATGTTTTGTCCCCTGTGACAAGAATTGTAATTATTCATGGTGCAAATAAATAATAAGATAGAAAAAAGAAACTTTAACAGATTTTTCTTAAAATTCTGCCATCCACGCTAAGAAAGCCAGTGTTAAAACATCATTCCATCACTTAAATCCAAACAATTCCTATGCAACTTTTACTGAAGCAAGATCCAACACCACCATCAGATTCTGAGGCAAAGACAATCCATTGCTGCCTGACTGCTAACACGTGGATGGAAGCATTCAAGCTGCTCTTTTTTTTTCACATCACACTATTTCAGCCATTGCTTCCTGTCTGGGCACCGATGTTAAGCAACCTGTAGAGTATTGCTAGCATACTCAGGAAGATGATGCCAAGCAATTGACCATATGGCATTTTGGAACATAAAGGCATTCTGGGGACCTTTTTATTTTTTAATTATGTTTTTCTTTACTTATTCTCAGCTTGCTTCCATCCAAATCTTGCACTGAACTGCCATCTATGTACAGTTGCACACTTACATAAGCAATTCTCATTTTAGCTTACCTAAGTTTTAATCCACTACACTTAAACTGATACCAGATTACCTGCGGTTGAATCCTAGCAGTTTCATTTTTCTGACTGACCCTGAAGCCATTAGTTGAACTTTAACTTATTAATCAAGAACCAAAGATATGAAGTGAGGCAAAACTGTTCAGAAACTCATTCTTTATGAATCAGGAAGACATGGGATAATGAGGAGGGTTAGCTAAGCTTAGTTATTCCTTCTGTTTCCCCTTGGTGAGTGCCAATAGCTCCGTGGCTCATTCCCCAGCAAGAACCCATGCAGCTCGAAGTCCCGTCATCCAGAACTGCTGGAGGACTTGTGGTTGCACCTGCTGTACTCAATTATTCCACAGCCTGTTTTGCACAAATAGCTTCATAAAATTCAGATTTGTTTAAATCTCCTAAAGAAGCACAGAACTTCACAACACTGGGCAAATAACCCTGTCCCCATTTCAGAGAGCGAAGCAGACTTCAGACAGGCAAGTGATTAGGCCACACTTAGTTAAGCATGATGCCGTTCTTTGCTTCTTGACCACCAACTGTTGAGTAGCGTGGCCAAAAGGTTGAATAAGTTTTATGTTTTAGCCCAGAATAAGCTGTAGTCACAGGCAAAGTGATTCTGTCTAAATTGTCCTACACTGAGAGAAAGAACCAAGAGCCTAAGCTCCTGAGGAGACATGCCCCAAGCACTCCTCTGTGGAAGTGGTAGCTTGAAAGGTAGACTCTGAGCAGAGATAGAAATGGCTGTATGCTCCCAACATTTACATGGGAACTGCCTGTGACACCATAAACCAAAAGGCAGTGGTTTCTGTACAGGATCAGGCACAAAGAGAGGGGAGAGGCTGGGCTGTGGAAAGCAGTTCTTCACTCTCATACAAATATCTTAGAGAACAATATAGGGATTACAGGAAATCATAAGCCAAGTAAACTGCTTTTGGGATAAGTATTTTCCGCTTACAAGGCTGCCCCAAGGCAAAAGTTGCTCTTTAAACAGAATTTGATTTTAAGGGCAAATTTACAATTGTAATTAGCTGCAATGAGCAGCCAAACCCAGAGGGAGGGCTGTGTTCAGGTCCTAAGTACAGTTCTTCATGGTCTGGCAGAATGCTCATGAGCCCTCGCCTTGTCGCCTGCCCCCAGAACAGCTTGTGGGTCGTGCTGACAGAGGGACTCCCGCACTCCTGAAGGAAAAGAGAGTGGAGCTGGGGACACTGGTTGGAAACATGTAAATAAAGCATTTTAAAGCTGATCACAGACGTGACCAAGCTCTCTAAGAAACTAGCAGCACAGAGTAACTTGAAAAGCTATCAGGCAGAACCCCCAATTCTTGCTTCAGCTTTGCCTGAAGTCTTAAGTCAATTCATACATATAGCACTTCAAACTGGGTAAAAGAAGGGCAAAAAACCCCAAACAAACAACACACAGACAAAAACCCAAACAACAAGATACAATAAAGCAGCCTCAAGAGACTCATGGAGGGGTCAGTTCTGAGAAGACAACAAAATTTCAGCCCAAGATGTGCCACACCTTAAATTATGACTTTGCAGAGAACAAAAGATGATATGGGAGCCCAATAAGCATCTTTGGCATGAACAAAAGAGTGGGAACAAGCCTGAATAATTAGTACCACTGGCACTAGAAGCTTCAGCACCAGAAGTACCCAAGGAAGACAGAGTTGTTCCCATGAGCAGGATTGTTGCTTGGTTATTACTCTGGTATCACCCTTTCCCAAAATATTGTAGCTTGTTTCTATTTCTTGGTTACATTAAATGCTAAAATCTGACAGTAAAACCAGAGCCTCCTTCCTGTAAGCTATACATTGGACCCTTAGTTCAGGACTGTGCCAAGTTAACGTGGTAAACTGAAGTTTGACCCCATCCTATAAGTGGGCTGGCAGCTTGGAGAGTTCAAATTGCAAGCACAGCAATTTGCACCACACAATCAGTATGTTATATTTACATCAGAAGACATTAAATCTGAATCCAGTCACCATAACAGCCAAAAACTCTAATGGCATATGGTAAAGAGGAATGCCAGACAAGCAAGTCAAAATTCTCTGTGCTAGTGGTGCTGAAGACCCTACTCATCCCACTGACTTTATTATGTTATGAGCACAAATGGTCCTAATGTTTATCCAAAATGATTGTATATACATAGAAGTTCAAAAGTAGACCAAAAAAAAAAAAAAAGGAAAATTCAGCCTTCTTGAAGAATACAGGAGCAAAGACCTTTCTCAAAATCTATGCCTCCCTAATTTGATCAGAAACTATGACGGTTACAACTTTCATTGGAGTTTCCAGTTGGAAGTATGGAGGCATTAATAAAACCTCTAACAGCACAATCAGTGAAACCTTTTTCTCTAGACTGTATGCCTGCTCTAACAGAGCAGTTTGGCCAGGGATCACAAATTGGCTTCTTGAAGCCATCACCATCCTCCATGTAAAACGTAACTTGTAAGAGCACACAACCACCCTCAGGTAACTGGCCTGCAGGTAATGCAGTTAATGCCTCCATACTCAGACGAACGCTTCCTCTCTCACTCCACAAAAGAAAATCAAACAGTAGATCTTCCACAAAAAGAGACGTAAGCTGGTATTATTAGAGGTAAAAAGTTTCTCTTTCTTTCCTGAAACACATGAAAGGCAAGCTTCTAGACAGACACTACCACTGAAGAGTCAGGCTAGTGGAAATACTATGCCACAAGAAGCGGAATAGCTTAACTTGGAGCAGCTGGTGGGTGAACCTTGGGGCAGGGGGGTAAACAAACACGATTGTGATACTTTCTGGAGTGGTCACATTAACCTCCAAAAAACCCCAACAGGCTTTGAATTTCGCAAGAATTCATGCTTTAGTCAGTGCTTTCCGAGAGCCCAAGCAAAGGGCAAGAACATAGTTAACTCAAGTACAAAGACTAAACAATCTGAAGCTTTCTCTATTAGGGTGAAAGTAGGCATGATGCAGGTATCTCAGTCCTAACGGTACATCCTGAGGGCTTTGCAGGAATACTTTCTCTGAAGTCAAAGACTGCTCTTGGAACCAGCACTAGAGCTTGCACTATCAACAGAAGAGGTGATCTTAAGGCACGATGCAGCATCATTACCCAAAGATCAATACTGCTCAAACAATTAACAGCTAAACTTAGGAAAACTTATCCCTCCACTGACAAGAGCAACTGGATAGTGGGATCTGCCTTGGAATAGAATCTTTTATATGGCAATTCAGCTAGAGTACAAAATATACAGACCCCAGAGAGAGGAGTGAAATCAAATTCACATCATCAAGTCACAGCATTAGCTCCTCTATAAAATAGCTTTGCTTTTTCCCCAGGGTTTTGCTTTTTATTTTTTCATGTTAGAATGTGGTTTTTCTTGTTAGCAAACACTTAATTTTCCAAAGACTAAAAAGGACACCTGCCATGTTAGAAAAAGATTCAAAACAAAACTTTTAAAAAAGCAGAGAAAGAGCTATATATGTAGGACAGCCAGCCCCAGCAGCTCTGTCATGCAGACAACATTCTCTGAGAATGCAGAATTTAGGCCATGAAACCTTCCCTGGCCATGCCTTCCAACCTCCAAAAACATGTCTGTTTTGTACAGAGCAGCCTGCCACTTGAAGGTTAGTTATTAGTATCCAAAGGCCTCCCTATATTGTTCCTATTACACATGCAAGTCTCATCCTTTGGCAGAATCTAACCTTTATTTTTTCCACTCTTGAAAATAAAGCTCATGTCAAGAGGGCAAGGCCTGCAGTGCCATCTTCCTCCTCTCTGCCTATCATATGCAGGGCCTAGGGCAGCACTGGAAAGAGTCAAGGATTTGCCCTTACAATGAGAAGCACCGTAACTGCTGTAAGGGTAGCTCCAAGGATGCGCGTGTGTTGTCACGAGTGCAAGTTTGGGCACATGTGCCCAGGCTCTAGGTCAGTGAAGCCACAAGGCCAGCATTTAGCCTGTTTCTTTAAACAATCCATAGACATTAAACAGCATCCTTGATGGTATACGAAAAGCAGGTGTTTTTCCTACCAAGTAATGCAGAATTGATAGAGGAATGTGACACAGCTACAAAAGAGCATTCAAGATACAGAGGAACAGAAATTACACAGCTGAAATCTTCAAGCCATATTTTTAGCTGCAAACTTGTTAAACCCACATTCATTTGCCTCCACCAAAATATTTCATTCTCTTTGATTAACAAATCTTTCTTAAATGAGGTTCAGACCTACACAAATGTAAAATGGATGTGTGTTTTTTAAAGCAGTGAAACTGATTTGCATTTCAGCACATCAGTATATCTATAGGACAACTTTAATAAAAAGGCTCAGCTCTTCCAGATTATTTGGTCTCTCTGTTGGTTTTGCTGGTGCATATGAAGTTATCTTAAAAAGTGAAGGCAAACCAGGGATCCATAGGTAATCTAAGAAGCACAACATTCATGCTTGTTTATATCAGTATTTTCAGCTAGTACATATCCATGATTTATTTGCAAACAAATTAATTAATGTTTCAGCAGCTGTTTGCAGCCAGTCTGTGATCTAGTTTAAACAGAGATGACACTTTTTTTATTCCACAGGGGCAATTTCAAGTACTCATAGATTATATTCTTACTATCAGTCCAAATGATAAAAGAGTAGTAAATCCTGAAACAGCATAGCTGACTTTATAAGATCAGTGTGCTTCCACATATCCAGTTATTCCCTAATGCCATCTTTCCTGTGTTATCTTTTAATTAAGGCTGCATAATGCCAGTTTATAAACAAATCTCTAAGTAAGATCAAAAACTGACATATTTTAAATGTTTTTCATTCTCTAGTTTGTGGTCTCCTGGGGGTGTTATTCTAAAATGTACATCTCTGTATGAAATGACTTTTTTATCGCATTGTGTATAATGAAAAGAAATGTTTGAATATTGTTCTGTAACCTGACAACGAACAAACAAATGAAAGAACAAATGCTGGGTAGCGTAAGAGATAAGCATAGTATGCAGTAGGTAGATCACTGCAGNCAAAGCCTCGCTAGGCTAAATTTCCTCCTTCTTTGAACAGACTACACAGATTTTGTTGACTAATTGAGATCAATCCCAGTTGTAAATCGCCTTGCTATCCTCCAGCTTTAATTAAGCTACCAGAGGGAGTTGTTTATCAATTAACACTTGTTACAAATTATTAGTAATTATATGGACTTTGCGTGTATACTTCAGCCAGTAAAGACTAAGCCATACTTCCTTGTGACAGAAATTAATTCAGATATGGTGTATAATATTTTTCTTACAAAAAACCCAATCAGCACAAAAAGATATGGAAATTAGATTGGTGTAGGAAGACCTAAATTAATCCATGGTATTACTTTTAACTAAATGCAACAAATTTTAACATATCTTGTGCATAAGTGTAGGCAATTACACTAAGTGAATGAAGTTAGTCAAACTCTTTTTAGACAATGGAGCGTTCTTTAATGGGTTGCATGCATTTCCTTTTTGAGTAACAAATATCTTAAATAAGGAACATTAGGTAAAAGTTGATAATGTATTCAAACATTAAAGCTACCTATTGCTCTGTGCACTACATTCTGTGATAATTTTAATTGGCTTAATTGAGATGCACAAGTCTGATTAATGTTTAATTCCTTTATATTAAAAAAGAGAGAGTCAAGTAGTTCGACATTTCTTCAATTATGTTAGATCTTTCTAGACTTCAAAAGAATGTTACAGTAGACAGCCAGATACTGGATGAACTGATTAAAGAATAAAGACTGCTCATTATAATCTAAGAGTACAAAATTGGTTTGTGTAGCCTTTGAAAGTTGAAATTAAGAGCTGTTGAGCTAAAACTCAAGCTACAGTAATTAACCCAATTTATAGCCATCTTCACTTACCTGACTGACTAAGATTAGTCATTTGAAATGATCCACTAGATTCACTGTCTCATTTATAATTCATTCTATGACCAATGAGATGCAATTTCACCCTACTGAAACCTTCATTTATGAGACAAAGATTTATTGCCTCTACCTAATTTGTTTTTAATTACTTAGGATAGAACCTTCCTCATTCACATTGAGTAGAGAGTTGGTTGAAATTCTACTGGCT
>VZSZ01003314.1:25815-51096 GCA_013398815.1 Ibidorhyncha struthersii | reverse complement strand
CCCCCCCATTTTTTGACTATGTAAGTAGTAAGAAGTAAAAGATTACAAAATCTTTTGGAATAACACAAGTCTTGCATTATAAAAATAAATACCTTACCATAAATTATATCAGTATCACAGTTGCTCTTCGCTCGTGCAGTTTACTGTCAAGCAGAAAGGGACAGTCTGTTCCTGTAGGCTGTGTGGATAAAGCAAAACTACTGGGCGTGAAAGGGATAACTGTATTTCTACTGTAATATTAGAGAAGGGGGCAGTGAAGTTTCTTTCTTTAAAACTAGCCTGTATTGGCAGGAGTTTTAAAGTTTGTCTCTATTGGAAATAAACACTGAATCGATTTTAAAAGGCCTTTGGTTTTCTTACTAGAAAAACAACTCGAAAAGCAAAGGCACTGCACTTGATTGAAGACAGATTCACCTAGGTCTCAATTATTTATTATCTGCAATGCTTCACAAAGAGAAAGAGAAGAAAATAATCTAACAAATTTTATAATAATGAGTGGCCTTATGAATAGAACTACACTGCTAAATTATTCACAGAGAGTAGAATATCAGCACTAAAAAAAAATGGAGTCAAAAAAGCAAGTAAATAGCCTGTTTTGCCAAATGAAATCAAGTGTGTTACAGGCGGTATTCAATAATCATGGTAGTGGTTTGATCAAGACTGTTTTACAGCTGGACTTAATTGGGAGCCCTACACCCAGCAACAGGCATACAAGCTAAATGCAAACACTTCCCTAACTAACCAACCAACTTAAAGGTCTCCACAACCAAAAATGATAGTAAAGGAAAAGAAAGTTTTCAAACGGAAGCGGTACGATGGCTAAGGGCACGCTGGAATGCAATCAAACCTTTGACTGCAGTATTTTCTGACAATATCTGTTAAATGTAACCAAACACGAAGAGGTATCAACACCTGATAGTTTCTCATCTGTCAAAAATTCTCAGAGTTCTATTGACATTAGTTGGAGCAAAGATAATTTTCATATTCCTAGAAGATATGCCCAGCTATCTGTAGCATCTTACTAGTACTTTGTTACCTTGTTTAATTGTAGAGAAACGCTGCCTTGTAATTACCTATTCACCACAGGCAAGAGGGATTTTGCGTCTTCCCCTTTTCCCTATTGGCACAGAAGCTATTGCTCACATACCGAAGTGGCCTCTTTTGTAATACTGTGCAGTCCCTTTCCCCGGACTATCAGATTCATAGTTGATTAAGAAAAATTAAATGCAAACAGCATCATATCTGCAACCATCTATCCTGCCATTACAAATACTTAAGTGAATTTGTATAGGAACTCTTAAAGAGAAGGCTGCCTTCATTTCTGGAGGAAAACAAATCCGTACTGAGGCAGACTGACAGCCCCAAATCTCAACTGTTGCAACAAAAATGCTACAGGACATGATTACTTAAACAAGGCGATCTCTACACCAGAGCTAGAAGGAAATATTTTTGACAGACAAATTACCTCAGATAAGTTTTCTCTAACCTCTGAAAAAAAGAAAAAATCAGATGGAAAATTACTAGAACCCCATCTTGTCTACATCAATGGCAGCACTGAACAAGGAAAACAGCGCATTCAGGAACCAGCTGTTCCTGCTGGAACACCCTCCACCGTACCGCTGCGCACTGCTTGAATCTTTGCCTGGGAAGTCTGACAGCCACCCACCCATTCAAGTTTCCACTGCCTGTCACAGCAGTAGCAGATACCACTGAACATACAATTCCACAGTCCAATGTTATGACAGCATCCGCTTTTTCTGGTATCAGACAAAACGTGCTCGTTTTCTCCATATTTCGAGAGCTCTTCTCACAAGCTAGGATTAATGTGAGATTTCCTGCCTTTTTCAATAACATGGCTATTTCGCCCCCTCACTAAGGAGACTACCCCCAAGCTCCCCATATGGACTGATGCTTTACAGACACAAAAGCAGTGGTCAGGTGGTAACCTGGAACACAAAGACTTCTCTTAGACAGTTATGCTTTAACCCTGCACTGTATAGCTCTGCAAATGGAAGCCAGGAATGATCTGAAAACCTTTTCCATAATACACTTTCTCCACACGCAAGGAAAATATTCTTGTATACATTTTGATTAGGTGTTCTTGTGGTATTAATAGTATCTTATTAAAATAATACAATGATGGCAGAGTATCTTTGCATAATACTCTGGATGGACTGCAAGAGTTACTGAAGTACAGTAATCCACATTCTTGCCCTGCCAGCATCCTCTGCTGGCCCATTCTCTCCTTCCCTTTATGTAAGGGCCACAATCAGGGCTTCACCCTCACACCTTGCTTCACTTCTTATAAATTAAGCAGACCAAGGGGAACAATGACCACACGAGAGACCTCTGTGTCCCAGGGAACGGTGAAAGTATTGGTCAATCCATAGGCCATCATCTTTCTGTAACAACGCCGCAACTTGCCTTTTAAGAAATTGCTCATGCTGTCTTTTGGACATAAAGCAGAACATAAAGATATAAAGTACATTTGCCAAATGCAATTAAATAAAGTGTTTTTATATTCCTAAATCCTGACTGCCAGTGTATCCTCTTAGAGAGACACCATCTTTCATCCTGTAGGCAGCTACATTTTATTGATGGGCAATACCCAATACAATATTTTTTAAAGCACTGGGTATCCCTTGGAAGGTAAGATATTATCTAATAAGCTCATCAGCATCTACCTTTGTTTTGTCACTGCCTGATCTGTCAAATTACATGCTGCGAGAATGAAAGGAGCAGACAAACTTCAAGTTCCTTCCCACCTATCCTGTATGTTCAGTAGACAATGAGGAGTGCTTGCAACCATAGGAACGCTCACGTGGATATATGGTAAAGAACAAGCAGCCTAGGTTACAAGTTCTGTACTCATCCACCTGCGGCAGAGAGCTCTACCAGATTTCACATCTAATTGTGAAGTTTTCTTATCTGCTGAAAAGTGTTCCTGAACTACACAGCACCTTTGAATTTTCATCGTTGGCTGAATCTGACAAAACTCTTGGTATCATACCTCTCTCTCACTCATCTTGAGCAGATCTTGTTAGTGCAGATTAGAACTTGTTAAAGATTAATTCTTAAAGTATCCTCAAGCTTTCTTTTCCAACAAAGGAAACATCAATTACAGGCTCACACATAAACTTTGCCCCTATCTTGAATACTTGCTGCCCTTTATAAATCTTAGATTTCTTCCCCTTGTGTGTGTTCAAAGGAGAGATTTTATTGCCTCCAGGGGTTGTTAAACTGATTGCAATACCACGTATTTAGAGCAGTTCAGTGGGAATTAAGCTGGTTCAGTGCTGTCAGACCTAGAATATAGCTGTCAAATAGCATTACAAGTAAAACACCCTTGATAAGAAATAATGACCAAATGTCAATCTGGTTTTTACCAGCAGCACTACAGACTTAGCTTGCCAATGAAAAATGCAATATTTTGCACGTTAGAGTAGCTATGCTTTTGTGATGCCACATTGTAAAGGGTGTTTCAGTCTTTCAGTTCAGCTTATTTTTAGATGACACAATTTGATCACAAAAATGCGTGTCAGGCTACCTTGGATTCAAAGCAGCAATGCTTAAAGTCCTGCTTTAACCTCCTCTCTCTCTTCTCAAAAAAAACAAACAAACAAACAAACAAAAAAAAACAACAAAAACCACCCCAAACCAGCAAAAAACCCTAAAACCAAAACCACACGCATTAAAAATTCATTAATCATATTTCCTAAATGTTAGCCATGCAGAAATTAAAATGGCCTATTTGGCTTAGAGCTGCTTTATGCTGTTACAGTTTTGGATATCTGTAACTTCACACTACAATGAAACCCATTAGGTACTTTTATTTTACTGATTTATGGATTATTTTTTTTTAATAACTGTATTATGTACAAAATTACTACATTTCTTATTTATTTTGCAGATCTAAATATTTGTCTCTTATATGAGGAATTAACATGCAATAAGTATTTTAATACTTAGATACTTGCTATTCCTATTCCAATACTTAAAACTTACTACTCTAACACTTAAATCATCAGTTCACAAAACAGCATTTACAAATTTGTAGTTATTTTTGATAATGCTAAAAACTTATATAACATTATTCCCATAAATAAACAATGAGATTTTAAAACATAAAATAAAAACCTTACCTAGACACAACTTAAGACTTATGTATCCAGATATGATAGGATTCAAAGTAACATGCCTGAAAACTTGATTTAGAAAAAGCAGGAGATATTTCAAAGTGCCTGCAATAATTTGGGGTCACAGTTTCAGCCAGAATAAGCATTTCAAGATTTTGCCTGGGAGAGATGCAAGAGGAATGATATACAAAGGAAGGACAATGAAAATATAATGTAATGAATGAACAAATAACAAAAGGGAAAACAAAACACAAACCATATGCTAAAGCACAGTAAGACTAAGAATACGGAAGCCAAAATATGCTTTCCATGGCATTCAAAAAGGGCACCTGTTGACAGCAGTGAACATAGTACATACGGGATAAAATTAATGCAATACGTTTAAAACAGTATTAGTACTTCGACAGAAACCTACAAAAATAACAAAAAAAAAATCTTAATATTGTCTCCCAATTTAAATGTGCAAAGTATTTTCCATCTCTGAATTAAGCAGTCAAAGGACAGACAGCATCTTTGTGTTTACTACCTTCAAACTTACACATGATTCTTTTCATTTTGTAAACTTTATCCCACATTTCATTAATGCTTTTTGTGTTCCTCCTGTGAAATGTTTACAGCTCACGCACTGATGCTGGAGGAGTAACCGATTACAAACTCGGTGCCATCATTTCATAACTACACTTAAGGAATCACAGGGGAATAGAGTGTCACCACTAAGTAATATGAATAATTTCACATTGCGAGATAAATGAGGCAAAGATGGGGCATTTATCCAAAAAATCAATCCAGAGCCACAGGCAAGACTCCCTTTCATTTTTTCTTCCTTAAGCGAAGTGGGAGAGATCTGTGTATGATTTCATTTTGTTTCAATTTATACAATTCAGCATGTAGTCTGTAATTATAGGTTTTGGCACAAACCAGCACAAGTTTCTCACTATTGATGTTGAGAAGCTGTCCTTCAATTGGTTTTGCAAATTATTTTTTTTTCCTGTATTGCAGCTACATCACAATCAGTTTAAATGGACTGCAGGTGAAGTTTTTAAATTTATTTGAATTTTAGTAAGTATTTTTTTCTTAATTGAAAATTTTATATTAATTTTTAATAATTCAGAAAGAGCATCAACCGATGCATCAAACTGACATAATCATTATTTAGCTTGATAAAAACCACTTCAATAAAAAATGGTTTGAACTTCACTTAAAAAATAGAACTTTGCTGCCCTCTACCTGTCAGTTTCCAGACTGTGGGAGAAGACAGAAAAATCAGAACTATGACCAAAGTCCCAGACTTTTCACGGAATACTAAAAAGAGCTCAGAATTCAGCTATAATTACATGATCTGTATTGATCAAGAAGAAAATTGAAGTCACAATTATTATCCCCATTTATTGAGTTTAAATGAGCAAATGTTATAAAACTATCTGGAAAATACAAAAAAAAAAACAGCCAACCAGCTCTTTTGCTTATGATTAAACATGGAGTGCACAACCACCATGGGAAGAATGATTTCTAAAGGCTTTTAATTATATTCATTTGGAAGTCACTGCCCCAAAGTCACTCATTTAATCATCCATTACTGGGGCTACGGTCAGGGTAAAGCCACTCGTTTCTTTTCTGTTTAGTGTTCAGTGCGTGCAGGACAAGACAACAGCCGTGTTTCCATCTCTGCTTTCTCTTACAGGGGTACAACAGCCCCTTTCCTTTTACAGGCTATATTCTTCAAACACTCTGCATTTGTTTTCCTCTGTTATGAAGGGCAAAACCTACAAAAGAAATTAGAAGGAACAGGTCTGAGCCTCTGCTTCAGTTGGTTTTCTTTCTGTTGCACTAAAAAGTGCTGAACATCCATGACTGCAATCACCAAAACAAAAGAAGAAAACCTCTCTTCCTTACTTTCCTTCTTCCATCAGAAACTCAAGTTGCATTTGTGCTAAACACTTGTGGTGACTACAGGATCAGCGCAGTCATTACAGCACTCAAGTCAAACACCATTATTTAGATGGCAACAGAGTTTTACCCCTCCTTTTTAAACCTGTAGTTTGTTCATTGGTTTCTCTTAATGCCTATTTAATTAAAAAAAAAAAAAAAGACCAAAAAAAACCCTCTTCGAAATGCCAATAGCCTATCCATCTTATCCTCTCTCACTGAACAGTGGGAAGAGCTTCCAATGAATGCTTCCCATGTCCCCAGTTAGTTCTTCAAAACAGGGAGACCGAGACAATGTCCTTAACATCATGATGGTTAAAACATATAGGATAAACCAACTTTTGCTTATATGAAATTAAAAGCTAAGGAGACACTTTCCACCCCGTGCCACCTCACCTTTGGTAACTGAAGCCATCAGCCAAAAGTAGGCATACATGGAACACAATGAAGGTCCACAGCATTTTAATGCAGTCCCAAAGTAAGACAGATTACTCGGGCTACTTGTACCGCGCACTTTAGCACACCAGGTCAAACATCTAGAGTGTGTCATTAACTTTAGAACATTATGAAGTGTTTGCATCTAGGGAATATAAACACACAAACAAGAACCATTTTGTTAATTCTACTCTGGCTTTGAAAGCCAGTATGAGGAAAACAAGGCAAGTATATGTTTTTACATACACCTTTGATTTACTCCTCTCTTCTGAGAAAAGCCCTTCTCACAGAGAAGGGGATTCCATTGATGGTTGTTCCAACATGTTTTATTCCAGTAACATTAACAACCCTTCAGATCCAACTGTTACTAAAAATCGAGGAATCTGCACAGAGAGAAAAAGTTATCTTTCACTAGCGTTAATAGTAACACTTCTGAGAATCTTGAGAGGAAGAGAGACAGCCCCTGCTCCGGACAGCTTATGAAGATCTAAGAAGAGCACACACTATCCAGAGAGCAAGAGGGAGCGAGGAGACCTTTTCTCGGTCACGGTCTAGGTTCTACTCTGGCAAAGCTAACAAATCAACACTGATCATCTCAGGATTACACCAAGCTCTGCTGCCTACCACTGCAGAGGATAAAAAGCCTCCGAGAAGTTCACTTGGGATCTCATTTTATTAACCACACTGCTGCACAGAAACTAAACCAGTGGGCTCATTATAAAACCTTAAGACAGCCAGACAGGCTCAGCAATTCAGTCTTCGTTGGGTTTTGGTTTGATTTGTTTTGTTTGGTTTTTTTTTTTTAATCTTGAGTTTGTTTTAAACAAAACCAAAACAACTTCTTTTCTGTGAACTTCCCAGGGGAGGGGGAACAGCAAGGCTTTCAAGAAGAACTGAAAACCAGATGAGTTTCACATGCCACAAAATAACAATTTTGGAATGGAAACCATGGAGACCTACTTTGGAAATACAAGGACTGAAACACTGAAGGAGCACCTCTTTTGCTCATGGAAAAGGAGTTAAATGAAAGCAGCACCTTCAACAAAAGAACACAGGTACAAAGCAGTCATTTTATTTAAACAGAAGTCCTGGGGTTAAGTCATGGTAGCAACAAAAGATGTGATTCTGTGCTAGGGTCTCTCTTGGAACCTCAAAATACTTTCAGCTCTTTTATGAATTTTTATAATTCCCTTATCCACATGAGAGTTTAACCATTACTAAATTAATTTCTGCAAGACATCAAAAGTCTTTGGAAGAGCTAAATACAAGCAAAGAACCTTTGACCCCTATTCAGTTACTTTTAAAGCAATACTTCCCTCTTATACCACCACATACTCAAGGAGGTTTTGGGGTATTGTTTTGGGTTTGTTTGGGTTTTGATGTTGTTGTTGTTGATTTTGTTAACTGCCAGTGCTCCCAAACAGCGGCCAAACAAATAAGAAATCAGAAGTACCACGACCAACACTCTTTGAAGCAATCCTTTCCCAACCCATAGAAGCTCTCCAGACTGGGAGGTCAACGTAAAGGACCTAACCCCTGTGATTTTAAGAAAGTATTTTATCTTCACTGATAGGATCGGAGCAAACTGAACTCTGTTCTCCTGTGAAGGGCTTATGTTTTCTGACCCTGTCAGAGGAAAGGAACAAATACAAGTTTTATGAGCACAGTTAAGGATTTTGTAGTGGTATCATTACAACTTTACTCCACCATGCCACGTTCAACAAAACTAAAAGTAGCAATACAATATTGCTGGGGACTATCACTAGAGAAACATCTTACAAACATTCTGCATTTGTATACTTTTAACTGTAATATCAGAAAAGGCTAATCAGCTTAGTTTTATGATAGTCTGCCAATAAAGCCCAAAAGAACTTTACAAAAGATGGACATTGACTTAAACTTGGAAAAAATAAAATTCAAGCCCCTTATAATTAGGAGTATTTTTCTTAAGTTAGGAAAAAGCTCCACAATAATCGGGGGGGGGAAGACAAGGGGAAGACATGGCCAAGCTCCATTGGGAAAGACAGTATGGGTCCCAGGAACGAAACAGTTAAAAAAAACAAACAAACAAAAAAATCTCTTACAGGGAGTGAGTAGAGGTTTGAAATAAAATGAAAGTGCTCATACAACTTTGCATTCTTGTTTTGCATTTTGAGTGTCTTATTTTAGTCGCTTAAAATCTCAGGCATTTTAGTTTCTGTAGTATGAAAGGTACACTGCAGTTGGATCTGTCTGGACTTCAGTATTCAGTACTATAATTGCATCTGAATTTAAATGTAGTTTCATGTTAAAAAATACTAGGAAAAAAGTTTTAAAGTTTGAGGAGCTGAAGAATGGATAACTCCTTTTGCATGTTCTTTCAAAGATTAATACTTGCCTCTCTGTCCATACTTATGGTTCCAGCAGCATTCATCCTTGATTCAAAGGTTGGAAGAAATAGTGGATGAACAACTGGGGAGGAGAGGGGGAGAAGAAATCAGTCCTGTATAAAATAACTCCACCACTTCGATGACAAATCAGAGATCACGAATGGTAAAACAAATGTCATGGGGGAAGAAGGAATCAGAGAGGCAGAAGGGAAAATAAGTCGATCCCAATTTACAATACTGACATGAACCTAACAATTAACATTTGGTTAACACAGCTAATATGTAGAAAGAACAATTAGCACAATAGGGGTACGATTATAGCGCCCTCCACAGGCTCGAGACAAAAGATTCAGAATAGAAAAAAAAGGCGTTCAGAGCAACTAGAGGAAGTGAGAAGAGAATATCCTTCCTGTCAAGGATGCAGAATTTAGCTGCTTCTGATTTTGCCATGTTCCCTCAGCGTACTCCCAGGGAAATTAAATAAATATTTTTGATATGGAGGAAAGAAAGAAGTAAAGGCTACAGCATCCACAAAATATCAAGCAAAATGCACATTCTGACAGCCACAACTTCTGTAAAGCAGGAGGTAGTTGGTTTCTGCTTGAATTAACACTTCTTCGCAAGAATAAAGCCTTCACAAAAAATTCTGCTGCATTTTAAACTCCCTGCATTAACTGATATCTTCTACATTTTAAACATCTTATTTTGAAGTGCTTGTTGACTTTTTTGAAAACCATTCTGAACCATAAAGAAAAATGTTATTAAACTAGTTTGAGAAAGTCTTTGTAAGCACTTTTTGTAAGCAACACAAAATGAAAATCTGATTGTTTGAAAAATCTGTGAAATGGAAGCAACTTAGTTCTGTTTGCAGAAAGTCTTTCCTTATTTTGGCCACATTTAATGTCCCAAAAATCATATTGTCATGAATCTCCAGCTCAAAGAAACCTCTAGAGAGCAGTAAGAATAAAACAAATACAAATTAGTGTTGACATAAAGTTCATTTTAGCTAACCAAGACTACATCAATGACATCATACACTTATGTAAATATTGTAAACCTGCTGATGTCCATCTTCTCAGCAGGCACATTGATTGGCTCTCATGTAAAAGTAATTAGCAAACCACAGTGCTCTGGCACAAAACATTGCATACTCTGAACATTATTTTACACACACTTTCTTACATTCACTAGGAGTTTGTACTTATCAAGTTTTGCTGCAATTAAGCAAAACTAAAGGGATAATTTTTACTTTATGTTTACTTTCAGAGCTTGAAATATCCCTTATTTAGATCATCTGATAACAAAACCCACCTTAATTTGAACTACATACTACAGTTTAATAATTTAACTCTTTCAGTACAAATCCAGGTTTATTAGAGATGAATTTATATGCTTCCATATTCAATTTGGGCAACTGAATCCTTCGTTTAAAATTAAAAAAAAAAAAAAAATAGAGTCTCTATGGACACAGACACGTGAGCTTTAAATTGGATTTTTCTCTCTGCCTTCCTGAATTCCCATCAGAGGAAGGATAGGCTAAAGGCCATAAGTGTAGATAACTTTACAAAGGAGACTGAAACACAAGTCAAGTATGACTTTAGATTTCCATTGGTTTGTCCTCTGCTAATAAGCTACTCTTGTGTCCTGGTACCTTTCTGGAGGAGCTGGACAGAAGACTATCAGTTCTTGAAAATACACTCCAGAAACTAATGTGAAGTTATAGATGAAAAATAAAATAGTTTTGTTCAGGTTCCATCTTTTCTTTATGGATTAGCTTTCACAGAGAGTGTATGGAGTTGTATTTCTATACTATCAGAAGACCTCAGTTTTGTAAGAGTAGTGTTGGTAAAGCGTCCAACACCTGACCTTGCTAAAACAGGCTGGGTGCTGCCCTGGCTGTGTTGCTGTCAATGGAAACTTTGCCATTGGCCTCGACGCGCTGGGGGCTTTGCACAGAACACACTACTTCTATCAAACATGCAACTACTGTTTTCCGTATACTGAATGTATTTTTCTGGCAAATAGCAAATCACTAAACTTTAGCAGTTTAATCTCCTTTAAAGCTGCTGCAGAAAATAAAGTTAGTCTGACAATTGCGTCAGCATTAAAACTGCTTGGATAAGCCAAGTGTAATCAAAGGCTGATAGCATATGCGTAACACCTTGCATTTAAAAATGGCCCTTTACACTTCATTAATCTCAAGGTTTAAAACAGATGATGGAGGTTTATGAGAAAATGAGCAGTAGCTTCCAAGCAGATCATTTCTAAATAATTTATAATTAAAGTACACGTCAATGCTGCTATACAGACATGAAAGTTGCAAAAATAATATAGCTGAAGTGAATATAGCTAGAGATTAGAAGGGGACTGCAAAGTCTGTAGGGCAGGGATCATCTTCTGTCTGTACTCCGAAATGCCTGCCAGGCTTTTGGGTGGTGTGAAAACACTGAGTATAAAGTAACATTTTCCTGAGGCATGTGTAGGATAAAGGTCAATCGATCAATCACATTTTTCAAACTATGTCTCTTTCTGTTAAAACATGAATGCTGCTATTTCACAAGACTATTTCAAAAACAGCTGTTTTAAAAAGTCAGTGTTGTATTCTCATCAAATTCAATAAAAAGCCAGGAAATCCCTGGAATTAGAAAACCTATACAGCTGTCCTCCTTACCTCTTATCCATGTGACATAGAAATGCAGATTGTGACTGCATTGTGCAGATCTGAGCAGTGAATGCAGCCTTACAAGGTGCTTAGATTGAGTCTATTTCTTCTCACTTAAAGTTACATTATGCTAGACTTAAGGCATGCTTTATTTACATGCATTCAATCTCTAGTGGGAGTTTATATACCGCGCACTGGATAATTCTCTAAGTGAACAACAGTCCAGCAGCAAGAAGAGTTTCATGCAGAATACAAATAGAAAGCATTAGACGACTACCTCCCAGGGACAGCGAGTTCCCCGGGCTTACGTTGGGGATGAGGATTGGTCGATCTGTTCACCCTCAGGGGCTGTCTGGAATTATAGATCAGGGACCTTATTGTCATACCCCAGCTGCTGCACAAAGCCACTAGAAGAAAGGAGATTTACGAGTATTTCAGCAGCACTGAACCAGGGATACAGAAGCTATACAACTGGGAGTACAGTGGCTCTAAATCTGTAGGCATTATGCAAAAAGAAAATGCAGAGTTCGGCATCGAGGGAGCTCTCCCAGAGCAATAGGACATCTTTGTAAATTCTCTAAAGAATAAATTTAACAGTTATTAAAGAACAACACCCTGTTATTGCAGTCACTGAACTTTACATCACAAGGAAAGATGCAAGGGATTTTCAGAAAGACATCTGTCATTTAACAGTGACAGTGACCTCAGCACTGACGAGCAATTCAAATCCCCAGTGATGGAAACAAATTAACCCCTTGGTATATGGTGGGTTGAGAACTCCTGCATTGGGACTGCTGCACACTGTAACAGTACAGCCTACAGAAGGTTTTACCTTCAGACAAGCAGTAGGTGGAATGAGGTATATTTTTAAAATCGTATTTGCTGTACATAAAAACTTATGACATTATTTAACTTTATGCTATTGACAGTCTTCAAAAGGTGCAAAGGAATTTCAGTGACAGAAATAAACCCTTCACTGAAAAAACATTTATAACATAGTATTTAAGGACTGGGCACCCAAGTAGGAAGGCTAACATCCGTTATATACACCCATTTCACATGACAGTCATGTTGTACCAAGAGGGTGTTCAGTCAGTCAGATTCAGAACTGGGACGCTCTTGAGATCCTGCGCAGCCTTTTCACTAGGAACCGCTACAACATTGGCCTACAACCTGACCCGACCCTAACTCCTATACGCAGTCCTAAGGAAACCCAGGGAGAAATATAAAATCTGTCTGTTCCAGACACTCAGCAGATGTCTGCAGGGCAAGAAGAGGGACAGGCCATAGAGATGACTCCATCCCACTGACTCTAGTAGCCCCCATGATACCTATGGAGAATAGGACTGAACAAGAAGCCTTAAGGAGTAATACAGTACGACCTTCAGCCCTGCTTGACCCCACCTCACATTCTGTGCGTTTCCACATAGAGAACTAGCACAACACAACACAAAGTACCCCTCCTGCTGGGAAGGGCACCATACTCCTTACTAGACAAACCTTTACAGCTAAGGAAAGCAACTCCATCTGTCCAATGCTGAACTCTACCATAATTGACGCTACCAACAATTAAACTGGAAAGCTCTTTCCCTCCACAGAATCAACTGCACTTCTTGAACACTGGCTTAGCCTCACAACACCTGAGCTGATTATTCACTTTTTCCAAAGGAAAACACATAAATGAGGCACATGGTGGAAACTTACGGTTGAGTCTGGCAGAGAACTCAGCTCATAAATTTACAGTTTCACCAACCTTTTGAGGGAGGAGATGCCCATGTAGCATCATAGATTACTTAGTAGTCAATAGGATTGTCCTCCCTCCCCTCCCCCCCCCCCCAGCCCCTTTAAGTTGTTTACTGTGGCATTTGTTATCATGTGTGGCATGTGTTATCACTTACTTAGTTCTGTTAGTTTACCACTAACAGAAACAAAAAGTTGCAGCGATAAGACACAAAGGCTGAAACACAGGGCAATGCCATATGGAGCCCCACACTGTACCAATGAAATCAGGTTTAGGGCTTTTAAAATAAAATGTGGTGAGATTGCGTAAGATTGACCCTTTTCTGAATAACAGTTAAAACAAGTTAGCTATCTAAAATACATATTCTAGGCCAACAAGAAGACTTTTGATCAGCAAGCTGACACACAGCTGACATTAGCCCGGATGGCTACACAATAGTGGTCCTCTCCAGCTTTATAAATCTAGAGAGTATTTAACAGAGTATGCCCCTGTACTCCAGGTAACCAGTGACTGCATGCTGAACAAATTGCTCATCTGCCATCACGGTCCCCTCCCTCAGAGTAATTAGCTTCCAGATGGATGCCTGCAACAGAGTAAAATATTCAGACAATATAAAGAACATTTAGATCATAAGGCAACTGTAAATTCTCCACTGTAGGAGCTATACACTTATCTTAGCTATGTTCTGGGAAATTCAAACAGGCTGCAACACTTTTCAGTCATCTCAGTGTAAAAAGAGGAAGACTGATTTACAGGAATTCTTGAAGGAACCTTGCTGATTGATTGTTTAATGGTACAGCAACCTTACAGACTGATAGCAAAATAAAATAATAGGATGTAGACTACAACGTTATTAGCTGGTGATGAAGGACATCTATCTTATGACCTTCCTGAAGTGAGAAGATTGAAAAGGATTGTATGTTGACGAAGATGCTCTTTTTTAAATGGAGCACATCAACACTTGGAGTTCTTTTCCTAAGTCCATACAGCTGTTCTGCTCTTAATCTTAATATGCAGTAGGTTGTGCTAATTCACAATATATGCAGTCTTCCTGCCATATTATCCATTCTTAGCTTTTTTGATACCCTGCAAAAGCTCCCAACATTCTTGGCTTACCTTCACAGATTTGGGTTTAACAGAGAACCCTACAAACACAGAAACAGTTTGGAAGACACGTGTTCTAGAGCCTGTAAGGAAGATGTATGGGATAAAGAGGAGTGCAAATGGCAAGTCTCCATAAAAGAGCAGGCACATTTGGTGTGAAGACTCAAATGTTTGACCTGCAGGGGACCAAAAAGGCAAGCAGGTTATTTATTCCTTGCTCTCCCATAACACTTGGTATTCTTAAATTCTAAAAAAANAAACAAACAAAAAAAAAACACAAAAAACCACCACACCTCAGCAGACAAGCAGAACTTTGTTTGATATCA
This sequence comes from Ibidorhyncha struthersii, assembly GCA_013398815.1. NCBI lineage: Eukaryota > Metazoa > Chordata > Aves > Charadriiformes > Charadriidae > Ibidorhyncha > Ibidorhyncha struthersii. The sequence goes on along the minus strand of VZSZ01003314.1, from coordinate 36,397 downwards.
GAATCACAGGATAGTAGGAGGTCTTGGGGGTCTTGTTAAGAAGCCTTCTCTTTTATGTTTCTGCCTCAGCAGATTTTGATGCTCCAGTTCACCCTCTAGGTATTTATTTCTTTTCCTGTGGGCATCAGCTTTGAAGTACCAAAGGATGGGATGAGGAAGGCTTAGATTTGTAGAACAGATCAGAAGCTCTTTGGTTTTAGATGTTGGACTTCAGTTTACACACATTTTTATTTATATAGAAAGGCTTATTCATTGGCTAGCTGTATTTAAAACCAGTCAAATCTGTTTAGACAGCTGAATTGAGCTGCAGGACTTACTACAGTTAGTTATTTTAAAAAGCAAGTACAATATTGTAAGCCTAAAAACTTAGAACAATTTTAGAAATTAACTTAAAAACAAATGAAACAGATGGTATGTTATTCATTTTTATACTTAACTCAGAACAAACCTTCATCACTAACAAACCTGATGTAAAATTTCAATCCTCTCACATGATTTGAGGGACTTCATTGCAGGCTTTAGACTCAAGAGCCAAGCCTTTCCTTGCTTTAAGTTGGGAGGAAGCATCTAGGAGAGACTCAACTCTCTCATGGTTATGGGCATTCCTTACAATAAAGTTTCTCCCTACCATCCTAAAAGCCAAGTGGGTGAGGACTTCATTTAGTGAGGGGTAACCAGTTGAAGAAATGCTCTGGATCCTCTATTTTAGTGCTGCTTAAAAAGAGCAGGAGGCATTCCAGCATCTGAAAAATATTGGAAGACTAGATTGGCATTTAAAGTAAAGCTTTTTTTTTTTTTTGTGGAAGTCTGTTAGCAGAATACACCAAGAAAGTCTATAGTTAATATTTCAGCAAGCTGAAAACTGATGTAATTTATTCTTAACTGTAAGCAATACAGTAAAGGCCAAAACAAGAGAACCTACAGGCTCTTTTCAAGATTTCAATCCTTTGCGTAGCACGAAAACAAGACAAATATTACATGGGTGTGATGCTAATTGTTCTACAGTTATACTGTGTAGCAAAAACTAATTGTATACAAATGTATACAAAAAGTGCAGTGCATTTGGGCCATAATACACATCTGAACACAAACATATGGTAGTTATTCACTATGTGTAAGTTGCAAGGATCCTATTTCTTTCCATTGTACTGTAGTTGCTAGCTTGCAAGTTCAACCCTAGACAAAGAAAACAAGAACACACAAACAAAAAAACACAGAATATTTTTTCAACATTACCCAGAGTGGGATTTAAATTCCAGCTCCAGAAAGGGGTAGTTAAAACATGAGACAAGTTGCATGTATTTCTTCAACACAACTATGAACCAAGACACCATTAAGCAGTGTCCTGTAAAGATTACGAATGCAACAAGGTGTTTTTAACATAAATAAAATAGCATTAGTATCACTGTGCAAGTCAAATCCTTGCAATTCTTCGGCAACGTAAATCCTCGCCTGAAATACTCCATGCCACTTTGGCTACTCAGATCAGAGGTACCACACCTTCTCTGCTGATTCCACTCAAGACATTAAATTTAGAGTTCTACAGCTCATGCACTGAAATAGGATTAGAGAAAGATCTTCCCTGTAACGTAGGACAACCTTTCTTATTCCCAAACAGATGTTTTTAAACATCCCTAAATACTTAACATCACCTGATGCCATTTTTCACCACCCGCAAAATTCCTTATCAAACCTCTCAATATTGGTTTCAGAATAGGACCTATACCCACCAGCTGCCTAAACTGCATCCAATTGCTTTTCCCTCATCAGCTGACTCTCCAAGAAACACCATTAGTAACCAGTCATGACCTGGAGCGTGAACTATCAACAACTACATTTCAAGTCCAGTTTTCCACTGATCTTTCGTTTAGTTAACCTGGTCTTTAGGGATGGGGAATACAACTATGCTCCCAAATTGTTTGCAATTTTATAAAGGGTATCACTTGGGGTAGTTAACATTCCAAGAAGGTTCTTTAGACAAAGATCTAAAGAAAGGCATCTATTACTGCAACCGACACTTACAAACAGTCAGGAAGCTGACAGCACATATTTGTCTTTTGGTGAATGCACAGTAAACAGCAAAGAAGTCTTGACAGGGATGTGTAAACAAACAAACTTGTATATTCCAACAGACACCTTCATCCAGAACTGCCTAAAACTGTTGACTTTATTTCAGAGATTCTGAAACAAACAAATGCAATCTCCACTCAGTTTCGCATAACTGGGGGGGACACAGCTTACGACGAATCCGTGTCATCTGGAGTGGGCAGCCATCACTCCCTCTGAAATTATTTCCACACTTTGTTACTGATGTAGGAAATTAATTTAATTTGATTAAACATTAGCTACAAAAGGGGCCCAGGGACTCCATTAGAAGTTCCTTCTAAGCCTATAGAAAAGGGTTATTTTGTCCATTATAACCATCAGTTGCACCACCCCAATCTGCCATTTAAGTTTAAGCTATCACTAAACACACTCTATAGGTCAGAACTGACAGTATACATGAGAAATTAATTATGTATTTTAGATTACCAGTGAAGGCAAGGATGCTTAGACTTCAAAGATCTTGAGGTCATAGTGGATAAAATTACTACAGCAATGGAAATTAAGTATTGAGACCTTAGGTACAAGGGCTTATTGTGGCTGCTTAGAAGCAATTTAATTCTCTCCAACTAGTAAAGGAGCCATAGACAAAGACAAAAAACCCATCACTTGCAGAAATTTGGCCAGCATCTCGTTTTTTAACTATTGCAAACAAGTTCTCCTGCTAAAGCTCTTGCCAGTTTCTAGAACACTGATTCAGTTCCTGTTAAGTTGTCTGGGAAGCGATCAGCGTCTTCCTCTTGCAGGGCAAGAGATCTACAAATAGAACACAAATAGTTGAGTGACAAGCTTGCAATAGGCAGAAGGGGAGATTACACCTTAAAAGTAATGCAAATACGAATCTTAATCCTAGCCTTCAGATGGAGAACAGGAGAATGAGTATTTAGAGATCTAGGAAGTACTCAGTTATTTTAAGCTTACATACGCAAAAGAGATACTAATCAACCAGCTGCAGGCTTAACACATCTTTCAAGTAACCCATGCTAACTTACAGTTCCAACCTAACCCACTTACAGGTACAACACTCAACTCTATGTTATGCTGATTTTTTTAAATGGAAAAATATAAGCCATATAGGAAACAAGAGGTCAAGGCACCAAACTCAGTTTCCTCTCTCTTTCCTCACAACATTGTATTTTCTACATTAGAAGGCAACAGCTAAGTGACTACAATACACAGCATTCTTTGGAGTTGACTGCTACTACACTTTCTGGTGGCCTAACATCTAAATCAAGTAATCCCCCATAATACTTGCACACTTTCCCCAATTCTACAAAAGATCATTGAAAAAGCAAATTGATCCGCATCTGAGGTTAGAAGTACTTTAATTCTATCTAACCTCTGCCCACTCTCTGCTTATACAACCTGTATACAGCAATGGCTAGAAATTAACACAAAGGTTCTCCAACAGAAAGGTGCACAAATTACATACGAGATTTTGAAAAAATTCCCCGTAATGACCACAAGAGACTGTACAGTTACTTATGTTAAGTTAACCACATTTAAGGAAAATTGATGCAAATTACTGAGCTGTACTTAGAAATAGTTAAATCAGACATTTCCAGTTCTCATTAGTCAAAAGCTAGATTAGAAGGAACTGTGGGAAAAAGTATACTTATATATAATTTTTAAGATAGGCAACAGTGCACAGCATGTAAATATACTGAAAGCATGCTTCCCCTAGGCACACTATTAAGGCTAAAGTGCTTCTCTGTTCTGGTAGGTGGAGTCTGAATACATCAAAAAACAGCAATAAATAACATGAGTCACTAAGATGCAACTACAAGTTTTAGATAATTTCAATCATAATATCAATCACGATTTGATTTGAAACCAATCTGGCAGTCAGCACAAGGAAACACTTGAAATACTTAACTATGGACACTTTAAACAGTAACATTTCTTAACTGTTTTATTGCTACAAACTGGTACATCTTATCACAAAAAGCTACAAGGCATATTATAACACATACTCTATCATACAGAGTGCAATGCAGTCCCCAAAACAGCCACACTCAACAGCACAATTTTTGAAGTTACCCATTCTGTACTAAGAGGTAAATATGGTAAGCTTCTGCCATACAGCATTTAACATATTTACCCCACAGACCCGCCTTTCTTTTAAACTGATTAGACCAAAATTATTATTATATCCAACTTTCAATACACACATCAAAAAAATAGGATGCTTAAAAAAATATACAACACAATGTTTTAATCAGCTTTAACAGTCAGTTTGCTATAAAAAGCTCAACTAAAATAGTCTTAATTTCATTTTAAACAAAATCAGAAACACAGAGGAATTATATAAACAAGTTCTCCACGGAATGGAATGCATGCATACAGTGGGGAATCTTCAACAACTTCATTTGAGACTATTAAAAAGTCTTAGCCACTTTAGAGCAGAAATAAAAGCTGTTTCCCCCCCCCAATATATTTTCATTTTCTTGCACTTAGTTATCTTCAGTGTGGTCCAAAGTGAAGTCAGTTTGTTCTTCAGTTTCTTCTTCTTCTTCCTCCTCCTCTTCCTCCCCCTCAGCTGGCTCATCAGCTTTTTCCTCTTCTTCCGTCTGCTGCTCCTGAGCCTGATCGTTAATTTCAAAAGGATTTTCACCCTGAAACAGTAGATTGAAAACAAACACTTTGATACTCATTTCAAATAAAATAAAATCTTACATACCATTTCAGTGAATGAAAAGGGCAGCCACTAAGAAATGCTATGGTATTTTATACAGCTTTTTAATAGGTTTAAAGGTTTGATTTAAAATTAGCAACACGCAATTTTTATGCACACTGGAAACTGGGATCCCCATAAACTGTTTTAATGAAAGCAGAAATGGCATTGAGAAAAAGCCGAAGTACGTTACACACAAACTTCAGTTTTACTTCAACATTCAATAAATTAAAGTTACATGGTTAAGTTTCAACATGTTTTTAAGAACTACAGCTGCTTCCTCTTTCTCCCCAATTAAAACTGAATCTGAAAAGAGTTTCCTTCTGCTTTTCCTTTTTTACAGTCTTTATTCACTTTGAATAATTCTATCAAACAGGCAAACTCTTCAGTAAACAAATAAAAAAATCTAGAATTAATTACACTGACTAGCCTGAAATTCATTCCATTGCTGATCTAGAAAAATTATCAAGCAGATTTTTCAGATGGTATTTTAAATACGCTGGCATTCTAGTTTCACATTTTCTCTATTTTGTACAATAATTCAGTACAAGACATACCTCAGCTTTTGCTTGTTTCAGATATTGAAGAACTAAGAATAATCAATAAACAATAAAGAATAACAACATGAAGTATTAGGAGTTTCTTCACTAAAGCTCCTTTCATGTTCAAACATCTGACAGAGCAAGTCTGATCTGAACATATGACACCAATCACTAACTACACTAGGATTGGGATTTCAAGAATATTATTTAAAAGATGATCAAAAAGAAAAATTGACTACTAGGCCTCTTGTCCTTTCTTGCTTACTCATAAAAAGAAATGTCAATATTTTTAATTCAGTTACATTTTTCAGGTAGAGTCTTCCAGGTGGCCTACAAATCACTGAAAAAGTCAGAAAGCTGCAAAAATATTTAGCACATGCCACTAAACAAAAGCTTGGCTTCACTGTTACTCTAAAATCAAGAAAAAGCATAAATTCAGATTTAAAGAGCAACCCAAGAAAGCAGAATTCTTCAAGACCATGTTACTACAAGTCCCAGGATAATTTTACGCACTCACTTTGTAATGGCCAGCCTACAGCACTTAGACAGTAGTATCTGTTGAGCCCAATCAACTCATAGCCTAATCAAAGACATAGCTGCCATGTCTAAACCCCACGAATAATGTAGTATTTAAACTTCTTTAAGATACTAAGTTTGGCTTTTTTAGAAGTAGATTCTCAAAAGTAAGAACAGGTACATAAAAAGCTGGTATCATAACTTATCTGAGCCCTATGAAAACAAGAAAATCCCATATCTTGGTTAAAATGTGCCACTTTTTGATGGTCCGTTATTACTGCCAAGCACCACGGGGCTACAAAACACCAAGGAGTATTTCACTGAGTAGGTCACAGTGTCCAACATCGAAACACCAAAAATAGTTATTAACTCAGTAAACTGTTTCATAAAAAAAACGTACAGAAAAGCAAGTGCCCAAACCAATTCAATTCCAACATCAGTGGAAAGCATTGTGAAATAAAAGACTGAGCATCCAAACCTTAATTTAAAAGGACTAGTACAACTCCCCAGAATTGTACTCATCTACTTTCCTTTTTGGATAGAAGTGTGAAAAACCTCCTGACTGCAAAGCTTCTACTGCTGTTTTCCTTGCATTCAGCCAAATATCTTCAATCACATTTGGGTAGAGGAACAAGGATTTTCAAAGACAGACAGAAATAAGGAATTATTGAGTTAAGAATACTCTACCTGGTTAGCTTCAAATATATGCTCATCAGTAGATTATTACAAAGTGAAGCCAGGTATATTAAGAGTTTCATGTGGCCTAATAGACAGCATTGTTTCCTAGCAAAAGAAAACAAAAGGTGGCCTTCCTCTGTAAATAGTTCACAAGGACATCAGAAGCCCTTTTATAGGTTTGATACAAAAGGAAAGATTAAAATCCCCTCTTGTCTAGGCTAGGCATAATTGTAGCTAAAGAACGCACTTCTAAAAGGGACTACTTCCCACAGTCCTGCAGACATCTGACCATCCCCAACTCTTGGGGACAAGCTACAGAGAATTGTTACATTTCATTCCCGCAGAGACAGCACGTTGCTTCTGGCTAACCTAGCAGAACTGGATTCAGCACACTACTTCTGGCTGAACAGATCTCTATACAACAAACAAACAAGAAACAAAGACAACAAAAAAAGTTGTTTTCCCCAACTGTTTTTTCAGAGAAAAATGCACTTTTCAAGTTCACAAACTAAGGAAAAAGTTACTGCCCTCAAGGGGAAGATCCTAATGACTGCACTCTTTTCCAGTGATGTTGCATCAGAGGCATCCAGGACAGCATGCAGAGCCAATTTTGATGCTAGTTGATTTTGACAGCCACACTGGTCCCATCTTCCCAGATGGCTTTAAAAAAACAAAACAAAACAAAAAAAACAGAGAAAACAAAAAACACAGGCACACCACTAAACTGCTGCAGAACGACTTTATGATGCCTACAGAGCATAAAAAACACAAGAAGGTAAGTAGTTTATTCCCAAGAGATGCATTCTTTGGGTTCCTTGTCTCTAGAATATTTAAATCACAGATAAAGCTTAAGACTGTGAAGTGGTATTTGCAACCAAAGCTTCAGGATTCAAGTGTCCCCAGAAACCACTCTCTATATCTATTTATAACAGGTCTCTCAAACATGACCCAAAAAGGATACTAAAGTCTGCCTACCTAACTGGTAAACTTTAGAGTGCCTTCACTAACACACAGGATCAAGCAGTCCTGGGATATAGTGATAGAAAATGTCAACCTCTATGATGCCTCTCTTGAGCAACATCCAAGCTGCTTTTAATCATAGACATGGTTCTATCTAGGAAGTTCTAAACGGTCCAAAATTAGAGATATGAAGATGACTTCATCAAGTGGTAACTTTTTGCCTGAGAAACAAGATGGTCTTTTTTCCCTCTTTATGATAAAGGGACTTGCTACAGGTTCATAAAACTTCTAAGATGATTGTTTTAGAGTGGCCAGCAGGTGGGTTGTGGTGGATTTTCCCTCCCTCCTTTACAATTAAGGAGACATTAAGAACTTTGGAAGCATAAATGTGTACCACACAAGACCAACACTAGGGAAAGAGGGCTCTTCAAAGGAACAGCCAAGATAAGAAACAATCCTTTCAAGGTTCTTTGATAAAGTATTTATGATGAAGGTATCAAACAAGAAATTAAGAGGAAAGGTTCCTTGCACACAAAGGACAGGATGCAAACAATATGCTATTAATTCAAATCCTGAATCAGATTTTCAAATACAGGAATTGAAAAAAATCATGGGAATACAATAGTGTAAAAGATGGTCACCAGGATGATTAGCACCATAAAGATCACATGCAAGTTTTGACAACTGAAAACCTCAGTTCTTCTGGAACCTGAACAGAGAGATTTCCAATAATGCAGACACCAGCTCCAAAGCAGCACAGGGAACAGAAGCAGTATTTCGTGCCAGAAGACATGATACAGAAAATGACAGTCTTAACACTGGGGTCCAGTAAAAGACTGGAAGAACAGTACATATAACAGAGTTATTCCGAGACTAACAGACCCAAGGAAGATTCATCAGTAAATTAAGAAGGCCACCTTTAAGAAAGGCTACTCTCCACCATTATGATTCTTGTTGCTCACATCATTGGCTCTGGCACTAACAACTGCTGTCAAGCCCTACCTGGAACTCTGGTGTTTTTTTCCTTTCCATTCATAACTCTAGTCACTGATCAGAAGCATAACAAAGATAAGAGCCTTTATAATAAACACCATGAGCTCTTCTAAAGCCACATCATCTAATTTACTGAAGCTGTCTTCCACGGAGCTGGGACATTAATTGCAAATGGCTTGAAACAAACAAGAATCCCACACACAACACATGAGGGATTATCTTAGGCCAACTCCATACAGATCCTTCCATTTTCAGTGGACACCACAGGCACCTCTATCATGTTAAAAAAATAATTAAAAATTGAAAAAATAGCTTAACTCAGTGAAATTTACCAGGGGCGATTTAATGTTTACATCTTGGTACAGCTGATGTGTCCAAGCTTACAGAACTACCTGAAAGATTCAAGTTCAAGTATGCATACTTATTTAGCATGTACGGGTAAATACTGCCAAGTTTGCATTTGTTTCTCAAAAAGAAGATTTTTGCAGTGAAATCTGAAAATCTTAAACTGACTACATAATTAAATGGTTAAATATTAAACTATTTGAAAATTATTACAGCCCCCAAAAAAATTTCTGCCTTCCTTTCCACAGTCCAAATTAGAAACATACAATTAAAGAAAAATGGGAGTCAAGTGTTTGTAGACCCATTTGAAGCTTTAAGTTTGTTTAAAATGGATGCATCTATTTGCTTTCTTTTCTTTTGCACATACAGCAAACAACATGTGCAGCAGTCTCTAGCAGGATAGAAGATTAAATCAAAGGGCAAAAGAGATTTTCCATTAAGCATTGGGTAGAGGAGTAAGTCACAAACAGAATGACATTTTACTCAAAAGAAGTGGCCAAGGTGTCCCAAGTAAGACAGCAGTTGTTACTGCTTGTCAATTACCTTACTCCAGACCAGAAGTCATGATTCACTCCCTCATTTTTGGTCAAACATTAGCCAGAGCCTTCCACCTTGAAAAGTCTTGGACAATGCAACACACAGCAAATGTCCTCGAAACTGATCACCTGCTGCCAGATGTCAGTCAGACAGACAATCAATCCAAATCACACTAAATTGTCATCCTCCAAGCAGTTACTCAGTAGCTCCATGGGACAACTGAAATGGCTTACACAGAAGTTTTCACACAAAACAAATGGGGGAAGGCGGATCCCAAATACTGATGGTAGTGAAGAGATGGATGACTACTACTTTCAGCAGGGTGTGATTCTAGTACTGGCCTCAACGGAAAAAAGAACTTACCCTGTGTCCTGGTTTGAGGTAAAACAGGACCAATTTTGTTCAGTAACTTTGCTTCTTAGCTAGGCCTTCCAGCTTCTAGCCCTTCTAACTACTGAAATTAACAGCATATTGTGCAGACAATGTTTGCTCTCAGAGTGATAAGACCAATGTTTATAGTTGATGCCCAGGCATGGTATGCAGAGAGGCTCTTCCTTACACTTACTGCTGTAACAGCCAAGGACAACCAACTTTGTTACTTGCCCTGTTGGAGGGTCAGAAGTAGAAAAGCACAGTGGGGTCCCACCTGCGGGGAGGAGCGGACAGGACAGGTGACCCAAAACTGACCAACAGGGTATTCCATCCCATCCACATCATGCTCAGTATAAAAGCTGAGGGATCAAAGGGTCAGTTCAGGCTTTCTTCAATGGCCGACATCTGAGGAGGACTCTATCTGTTTGTCTGCCTTTGATCCCGATCCCAAATCCAGATCTGGAATCCAATTCCCATCTGTCACTTAGTCCAGCCTGGGACTGCCTCAGTGCCAGCCGGTGTCATGATTGTCATCCTGGGAGCTTGATACAGTTTTGTGTATTTCATTTTTTCCTTTTATTTTATTATTAATATTTTATTAAAGTAGTTTAGTTCCTTCTAAACTCAGAAGACTTTTTCCCTCCTCTGCCTCTCTCTTTGAAGAGGGGGGTAGAGGGGAGCACCTGTCAGTCCCATCTGGGGTCCCCCATGTCCCCAGCGGATGATTTGGTCTAAACCACAACACCCTAATTCAACTTTATCTTTTTGCTCGTGTCAAACTGTATCAATAATGATGCATAAAAATCAGGAGCTGCTGACCTGCAATTCTGCAAAGGCATCTGTGATGTTGATAACCTGCCTT
>VZSZ01003314.1:3042-25807 GCA_013398815.1 Ibidorhyncha struthersii | reverse complement strand
TAGGGTTTTTCACTTGGGGGGTGGGGAGGCGTGTTTCCCCAAGACAGGCTGCCTGTCATCTCAAAGCAAGTTATTTTTGGCTGTAACAAGGATTTCCTACTCTCCTGGACAACTGCAGGCACCAAATGCATGCATAGCATGCTCCAATTCATCACACACTGTATAACAAAACTGAACTCCTTTAATCTACAGTTGATTATACATTTAGATAAGGATGAGAGGGATTTCTGTAACCAGAAACCAGATATATCTTACTGAGCAGGTGCTGCTGAAAGTATATTAAGTTCAATCCATCCCAGGAAACACTAGTGCTAGGCATTCTGAAAACATCAGTGGTCTCCTTGGGATGACAGTCTTGGAAATTTTATCTTCCTCAGTGTTCCAGCTGATGAATGGCAAACTTCCACTTCCCCTTTTACCAATCCCCCACTAGGGGGCGGTAGGGGACAAGGCACATACGTACCAGGCCATAAGGAGCACCAGAAGAGAGGGCTGGAAATATATGCAGGTATTCCAGGCTGTCATATCTGGTCATTTGCTACCTTTTCTTAACAGATATAGAACAGTTGCCTGAAACCAATTCATGCACCCAACCATACATAATTTTGCAGGACGACATGATTAATTTAATATTTTAAATCACAATTGACTTCTGCATTGGCTCATACCTTGTCATATTTCTGCAACACAATACTGCTTTGTCTGAAAGAGCCTATTATTTGGGCACAGACAAAATTAGAAGCCAATTAAAAGTAACTACCAGAAATAGCTAACAACAGAAAAAAGTCATTTTGCTGGTCCAGAAGGAAAAAACACCACATTTTGCTAAAGTTAATTCACGTTTCTCAGGCCATGTATCTGCAACATAGGCTGCCATGCCTTCTCAACTCTCTGATCAAAACTACTGTTACAAGCTTTCATTTTTTGTATGCTGCCATGAATCCCAGAAATTCTATGCAATAAAAAGTAGCTGAATAGTGTGTGCACTGTACTTCAGTACTAAGCCACGTGCTGAAGCTTTTGCTTCTAAACATAAAGACTGACTCATTTGTAAAGTGCTTTGTGCTCTACAGTTAGTATTACATATAAAGACACTGCTGATGCTTTCCTAGAGCTTGAAAATTTTCTTATAAGAGGATCTAATTAAAAATTGACTACATACACGTACAAATGGTAAACCAAACCCAAAAGCTGGTAAATCTGAAGGTAGTAATTTTTTTGCAAATGAAGCTGAGACAACAATCTGAGACTGGCAAAATACATTAAAAGTATATGCAATCTGTGTGCTACCTAGAAGACAGAACCACAAGACAGAGCACTGAGGTTAAACTCCACCAGCATGGTGGAAATAGCAAATGTTACAGATAACTTTTTTTTTTTCCTACTTGCATCTTACCTTCACATACAGCTCATATCGCGCCTTGACTATAGGATTATTCAAGATACTGGTGGCAGTAAGAACACTCTCCCTTTTTATTTGTTCTCTGTAAGCCTAGGAAACAAATTTTACAGTGAATAATTATCATACACCTATTACAACTGTCACACAAATTTGAATTAATGGGCTGTATAGTCTGTAAGAAAAATAATGAACCTATTGCAGCATGAAATGCTTATTCTTAGCATTTAAGTCCAAACCACATACTAAGCTCAATTAAGTTTGGTAGTGTTTATAGTTTTTGAATATATCTTTTGATCCACCTAAGCAACATCTTGCTTATACAATGAACTACAGCCATGCACCTGTCTACAACCACAGTTACCTGTTCCCATCTACAGATAACATGCACGTTTTTCCATCACACCGTAATATTGCTGAAGATGTCCCTGCTCACTGCAAGGGGGTTGGACTAGATGACCTTTAGAAGGTCCCTTCCAACCCAAACCATTTTATGATATTCCATAATCATAGAAGGTCATTACTTTGACAGTCTTGCTTACTATGATAACTGTGATTTTTTCCACACACGCTACTCTTTCAACCCTTTACCAACCTTCTGAGCTGCTCTCACTCTCCTTCAAATTAAAAAAGATAATAGCCAAGTAAAAAAAGACACTAGGTTTGTTATGTTGCTGGAAACATATGTATTATGTTTTGCAACTTGAGTAACAAAATCCAACGCTTAATGGCAGTAAAAAATGTTCCCATAAAATAAAGAAGTCATTCCCAGTAACCTTTTCAGGACTTACTACTGTCAGCTATTAAGCACACCAACATCTCATTAACTGGGGGGTGCTTAAGCACTGGCTACTTCATGAGACATTATGTTTACAAAGTATAACAAGGAGATTCTAGCTTTCTGGAGAACAAGTAATATCAACAAGAACTAAGAAATTACTTGCATTGAGTTTATTAGATTATGCTTGCTTTTTTTTTTTTTTTTTTTGAATAATATGTCACATCTTACTTGTTTTCCTTTTGTGTGATCAGGAGATTTTAAGTGCTGCTGAACAGAACTGTGTAATGCTGGAACATACACACTGCAAGCACTGCAGTGAACAGTCTCAACTTTCATCATGTGGTCATCAGCAGTAACCCCTGGCAAAGAAGATGCAACAAATCATTAACACAAAAAGTGTTATTCTAGGGAATTGGAAGAAGGGATTGATTGTTTTATACAAGAAAGAGAACTCTCGGTCGTTAAACATGAACACTGAACCCCATGGGAATATTCACACAAATTCAGTCATCAAAATAAGGGTCTCTGAAGGCAATGTTGAAGGAGGAAGTTTTTCCACTTGGATACTCCAACTCCTCCTTCTCCACAGACTATATACAAGATCCAGGCAATTACGTTTCCTCTCTAAGGTTATGATATATGAACACCTACCTACCTACAGGGAAATAAAAATGATACAACAATCAAATTTAAATATTTAATGTACAAAAATGCTGTCTATTTAAAATCAACCATAACTGATACCCTTACAATATACACATTTTGATACAAGAAACAAAGCTTCACCAAAGCAGCTGAATTTACTTTATCGCTCAGAAGAACAACTAATTTATATCCTTGCCGCCCCTCACCACCAGGAAGAGGCACATTAATCCAATTCCTCTTGCAAATTGAAATACTAGTTTGCCAACAGAACGTTCTGATCAAAGGCAAACAGGCTCTCCAGTACTTCAGGAACACACAGGAAGATAATCTGGGCAACTGTTCAGATGCTGGCTATATCTGTTTTTAAGTAGCTTTCAGCATTCAAATTCGAATTAAGGTAATATTCAAATACAGTTATTGCCTAAAGTAAAGGTACTCAAAAGATGTCCTCTCTAGCTCTAGCACATCTTTTGAAAGCCCTCAAGCAAAGGATAAAGTAAAAGGATATGGTGCAGCAAGGCAGGAATACAACATGCTCTAATAAACTGCCCTATAGGGCAGCCAAGGGGAAAAAGATTCAGGCCAAGATGCATCTTGGATAGCCAAGAAAGTGCTCAAACTCCTCCATTTTGTCAGAGTCCCTCAAAACTACAGCTACTATACCACTTACATTATCCACATCCTTGCCTTCATATTTGACCACTATCATCTTACTGCTTTGTTACATGCTCTCTTTCAATCTATCTGCATCCACCTGTTGCCACTCCTCGTGCATTATACTGAATAAGACTGCAGCAAAGACCACATAATTCTGTTTGTCAAGTCCCTAGCCCCATGTTATCTTACTTTCTGACAAGGCTGCCTGGACAGCAAACATAAATAAGGTCTGCTGTCTCCCACTGTGCTTACATTTCACATAACAGAAACGAAGGAAGGAATCCCAACCAGGTACAGAAAAGGAGTGAAAACTAATCATTTTAATCCAAATATTTTATCAAATTCAAAGAAGAATGAAAGGAGAAAAGGACAAGCAGAGCTCCACAGTATGCACTTTGACATAAAAAGCATTACTCACCTTCCATTATATCTTTTTCAGCAGCTTGAGCATTTTCCGTTTGGTTACTTGTCTGTTGCTTACGCATAGCTGTCTTCTTGAATTTATTCACCATACACTCCTACAGCAAATTAAAAAAAAGTGTAACACATTTAATGTACGATTGTTTATATTCCAATAGGAACCTATACTTAAAATATTACTCAGAATATCTCTGTAATAAGAAGTAACAGCATTGCTATTTAAGGCATTACTTCTAATTGTAAAAATAACACTACTTTGTAGACTCTGAATTTCCTTCAACTTAGTAATATGTGCTGTGCCAAAAGTTATCTGCAAAAGGAGTAACAATGATAAATTAAGCACATTATGAAGATAAATGGTAAATTGTAACTACATTCTAATATAACAGTATTATATAGATCAAAACCCAGTTGTCTTACATGAAGAAATTCCATCACCACTTTGTCAAATTTGGTTTGCTTCTGGATATGATCCAATGTTTCCTGGTGAGCTGCACTCTCCAGATGTGACTCAATTTCTTTTTCTTCAAATGTTCGAAATTTGCAAAATGAGCAAGTAAATGCCATTCTACCAAGAGAAATATATTAAATATTACTATTAAAGAAACATTATTACCTCTCTCCTCAAAACGAGAACTTGACAAATGTAATCAGAAAACAAATAGGAAAAGCGTTCTTTAAAGAAGCCTAAGTGAAGAGAAAAAAAAAAATCCAGTATTTTACCATTATGAGGGTAACTGCTACCAGAATCAAATATGAACCAGGCCAATCTCAGAGTAATGAATTATCTATGCAAAAGATGAACACTGCTGAAATCAGAAGCTATCCATTTAAAAGACACATTATTCTGTGAGTTAACCTATCACAACTCACTAGTTTGTGTCACCTTTTGTAGTATTTCTCATAGTCAAGCCAGTCCATGATTTCCTAAGCACAGTCAAAAGAATTCATTTAAAGCTCATTTTCCATACAAAAACTATATAATCTTTATAAAGAAATATGGCCTCCTCAGTACAATGAGAAAAAGGGACTAACGCTATGATCATATACTGCACTGACATAGCATAGTCTTGTACAGCGCTGGCCATTATCCTTGGCTGTGGCAAGACTAAGAAAAGTTACAGAACTATCTATTTATTTTTGCTACAAAATAGCTCACCATACACATAAAATAAGAATAAAGCCAATTTCTAACAGCTCACTAAGTCAGCATGAATATATATTCTAAAATATATACGTCAAAAACAGTGCCATTCTAAGCTGTTTCTCAGGTGTGCACTGATGCACTTGTGGGGGAGAAGGGGTCAGGAAATTGCATATTTTCTGATACAGCAGAGGTCCAGTGAAACATCCAGTCTTTTAAGCCACGTAATTTGCATGCTGGGTTTTGGGTTGAGTTTCTTTTTTGTTTGGGTTAATTCTTTGGTTTTGCTTTGGGAATTGAGGGATAGGGGTTTCTGCTCATTTCTTCACTGCATTTTATTTTCCTAATATTGGTCCAAAGAGGCTTTCAGGAAAGAAGACATATTCTTACAGAAGGATAAAGGGGAAGAAAAACACTGCACACAAGAGAAAAGTTACAGCACAAACCTGTATCCATCACCGTACTTTTCACTGTTTTTTTCCCTTCTACGCCTTTGCTTCTCTCTTCTGGCCTCAATTCGCCGCTTTTCTTCTTCCTCACTTTTAGCTTCTCCTTTGCCATCTTAACATACAGTAGAAGCACTTTAAAAAGTTACATTCCATAAAAAAAAACACCCACAAAAAACACACCAACAAAACCCAACCCAGTAAAAGTATCTGCCTTCCCAGTCTCCTCCACAAATACCTCAAAATGCAGAGAAAGACCCTGTACCAAAGTGGATCAATGGTTTATTTAAACACCACAGAAGTTTTGCTTTGTTTTCCTCCTCTAAAGACAGCCAGTTTACACATTTGCTTCCTACAATGCATACTTAGTAGTTAACGGGTTACACTCTAGATTACACTCATAAAAGTAAAGAAATTCAGAGTTAAAGCAAACCCTACCCTGTTGTGCCTAGTTATTAAAGTCTCACTCTTCAAGTGACCAGGAAAGGGTACTGGGGGTGCATAGGGAGAAACACATTATTTAAAACTCTCCATGGTTTTAGAGCACCATTGCTTACATAAAAAGAAATTATCTAAAGTGATTCTCTTCTGCTGAGAAGGCAGTTTCCAAAACCAAAAGCAAAGGTTCTCATAAGGGAGACAAGGCAGTGTTTCATTAAGGTATGGTACCCAACTTGAACTTCAACAACTTTATTATTTTTCCCCACTAGACTTTGCTTATTTCACAGAAAAATGTTCCAAAGGTTTTCAGCTGAAGACATAAAGCAGTCAAGGAAGATCCGGCTGGGGGAGGTAGGGGGGAGTGGCAAACAAAAAAACCCCCCACACCAAAACCCAGGCAAACCTTCAAAGAACTTCATTAAATTATCAGCTGGCATGTAGGTAAGAGCACAAATAAATAAACGACTAAAAATTACTTCTGCACTATTAAAGACTTCTAAGGACACTAAATTTTTGCATAAGTGTACTGATGTTTGCCTCTCTTATGCCTGCTTTAAAAGCCTATGGACAAAGTGAAACAATTACAATATTATTCAGCAAGTAGTTTTAGAGCAGGAAAAGATGATCACTAGTTTTCCCCTGCAGTTCAACCTTAGGAGAGAGGTCAGCCTCCATGAAATCTGCCTCCATCCAAACAGCAACAGAAAGGAATGTACAGCAGCATAATGCAAACAAACAAACAAACAAAAAAAAACAAAAAACCCACACACAAAAAAACCCAACCCAAAAAACCTGCAAAGAGCTCTGTGGCTCTAAAAGTGTCACTGAGTACTGAAAACGTTTCCACCGATGAACAGCTTACACTTCATTCCTGATTACCCAAAGGTTTTTCATTTTGTAGCAGAGTTTCAAAAATTACTCTGACCTGGAGAGGAGAAAGACTCCTATCCAAAAGATTATTTTTAATTCAATGTGAAAACAAAAAACAGCCCCTCACCCACAGAGGCAATTCCCATTACTGATCCCAGGATTTAAATTTCACTTAGTGCCTTACCACCAACCCTGGAAACGTGCAAAGGATCACTTGTTTTACCGCTGTAAAAAATCACCTGGTATGACATTCTGTGGACTGAAATGGCCTTTATCTCACCCCTCAAGATCACAAATTCAAGTGCCCATCCTGTTAAAAGCTGGGGAATGGAAACCTGAATCTACACATAAACTGGGATTCCCCAGCAGGGCTCCTTCTTTTGTTCAGTGCACTTAAAATGAAAAAAAAAAAACCCCACACAACTAAAAAAAAAAAATTACTACTACTTCAAGAAAAGAAACTCTTAATCAGTTGGACACAAATTTCCAGCACTCCTTACCATCAGATTCGACTACATACACAATAGGGCAGCACATGAGGGGAAGGGGACTTAACACTGGATTTCTTTGTGTATGTGTTTGAAATTGCTACAGTTAATATACATTTTAACTGATTTTATGTAAACTAATAATTAACCTGTTTCATTAAGATGGCACATGAAATAGAACCCATGTTCTTGAGAGCAGCTCTCCGAGTTAACTAACTCCCCTATTATAAATTGACTCACCTAGGATTTAAGGGTGAGGTTGATCAGCTAGTGGGATAAATAATAGGATATGGGTGAGGAACTGGTTGGATAAAACAACATCTATACTTACTGCCATTCCATTGCTTAGAAGACCATTTAGATTAATTTCACAAAAATTAAAACAAGTCAAACAACAACAACATACAGAGATGATCCTAAAGCAGAGAGACAACAAGCATGTAAAGAACAAAACAGGTGACGGATGGATGTTACAGACAATAACCTTCTCCATGGCCTAAATTAATAAAATCTTAAAAAAAAAGTCATGCTACTCAGTAACTATTAGAGGTCATACATACACACTTACTAAATCTATTCACTCAAAGTCACACAAATACAATACCTACAATACCTTACCTGACAAAGCAAACTAACTCACCTCCAAACGTCTGATATCCAAGATCATAAGCATCTCTTGTAAAGTCTTCATATATAACAACTGCACCACTTGTGTCCACTTCAATTTCCTAATAAAGTCAAATCCATACATTTTGTAAGGGAAAAAAACACCCACAAAACACCATTCTAAATCCAGAAAAAGCCAGTACAAATTACTTTATTACCAATAATCTGTTCCTTGCTCTCTTTATCAAATATGACAATGGAAGAAAGCAAATTAAGTATCTAGTTAGACTCAGTGCACAAACACTTCAAGCTATCCATTTCTCCTTAATGCCTTAAAGTCTTTGTGAATTAGTTTCACAATCAAAATTCTCGCTGTCTTCTACACAAGTATTCTGACTTCCAATTCAGACTTTTACTTAGTTGAGAAGACATCAATTCCTCCACTCAAAAAGAAGGAAAATAACATTCCAGTCTTTCAACACGGAAGCACCATATATGTACATGCTTAGTTCACTAATCACATTCTTACATACTGTTGCAACTGATCTTTCTATAGGTGGGAACTAATCTTTCTACCTTACCCAAGAAAACCTGTTAACACTGGTTCTTTTTTTGTTTTGTTTTTATTTACCCTCTCTCCTTGATGTGTCTTAGGCCTTAACCATTCTTCCTCATTGCTGGTTAGTAATCTCCCTGTCATTTTGTACATAATTTCTGAACCCATCCAAGCAGGTCATAGGTGTATGAATTCAAGCTGACTACCTATGACAACATGAGAAGTGTTCATATGACAGCTGTCTGTGCGTTACAAGAATAGGTAGAGTCTACAAATACACTTCAAAATTCATTTTCCAGGCTATCTGCACAAGCTATACCTTTCATTTGGAATCAGTAAGGATTTCGGACTCCCACCAAAGTAAGACAGTTTTAGATAAAGTGAAGAAAAAAATTAAGTTTAGAGAAACTTAACTAAACTTAACTATGTAAGTGCATAATTTTTATAACTCTAGCTTAGTAATTACTCATCTTAAGGTATACTGTGCAAGCTTCTGAAAGAATCACAAACATTTTCCAATTTTGGGCATCTTTACCTCTATAGTAGAATCCTGGAAAGATGTCTTCATGTCTATAAACATAAAATGACAAAGATAAGTAATGCAAAAGTGCTGTCACTCTCAAATTCATTTTAAGGCAGTAAGATATTTAAGAAAAAAATTCAGCTTGTTATGCAGCTAGGATAGTCTACATCTACAGTTTACCATATTTTAGTAATAATACTAAATGTAAAAATCAGTTATCCCTAGGAATATAAACTGAACAGTCTTCAGATATTGTATACCAATTGCACCCAATTTTCTGTTGTGACCTACTTTTTAGTTTTCAACTACATAACTGCTTAGAGCATCTTTCAGTTCAAGTTTCAGAAAACTGTATTAAGCCACCCAGTAGTTTCTTGCGCCCAATCTCAAAGCCACAGGACAGATTGATTAACAGTGCATTCTAGTAGGCACTATCTACTCCACTTCTTAAAGTAACTTCAATGTTATCTAGTACACTGGCCCTGGATTCAGGAATTCACCTGGATCCTGGAAGTCAGTGAAGGGTAACAGATAATAAACTAGAAGTGCTGTGTCTGAAAGTAGTTTAGAAGAGGAGAACCTACAAAAGTACTGAAAGAAGATGAGCTAAGAGCAAGACCTTTGGGATGCAAGTCTTTCATGTACCGAAGTGTATGCTACAAACTCATTTCATCACAACAAAGCTGGTAAGTCAAGCAATAATGTTCCCTATGCGAAAGGGTAGAGGAATGTGTTCTATACACCCAGTGCCTGAAGTTTTTACAGTACTCAACTTCAAGGCAACAGTTCTGTAATACACACTAGTGTAACTAGAATTACGAAATGAAAAATAAAATTTTCATGTGGAAGTTTCTGCCAAGCTGTGCATTTACCCTGCAAGCTTTGAGCTTAAGTAATTTCAAACATTTTTCAGGGGTGATTTGAAACCTAACTATATAAAACACTGCAGATTCAAATTACTGAGGAAATTACAAGCACAAAAATCTAAAATTTGACTGCTGTACATGCCATTCATAATATTTAATACTCAAGTTTACATACCCTCAAAGCAAGTAATTTATTCAAACCTCATTAGTGAATTTTTTTATCCAGCTTTGCCTGGAGTATCAACATTGTGAGTTTGTCACAGCTTTGGCTGGGATGGGGTTGACTTTCTTGCTAGCAGCTGGTGTAATGCTATATTTTGGATTTGGGATGAGAATAGTGTTGGTAGCGCACTAATGTTGTTAGCTGTTGCTAAGCTGTCAAGGCCTTTTCTGATCCTCACACAGCCCTGCCAGCAAGTAGGTGGAGTGCACAAAAAGTTGGGAGGAAAAACATTTTTATAAAGCCAGGGGAAGAAGAAAGAAGGGACGTTCGGAGTGATGGCATATATCTTCCCAAATAACCATTAACAGATGATGGAACCCTGCTTTCCTGGAGATAGCTGAACACCTGCCTACCGATGGAAAGTGGTGAATAAATTCCTTGTTTTGCTTTGCTTGCATGTGTGGCTTTTGCTTTACTTATTAAACTGTCTTTATCTCAACCCACGAGTTTTTTTCTCACTTTTACTCTTCCAATTCGCTCCTACATCCCAACTAGGGGGAGCAAGAGCGAGTGGCTTCACAGTCCTAGTTGCTGGCTGGGGTTAAACCACAACAGAGTTGTAGGACATCTTTAGGGAAGCTAAACAAACCAAGCGCTACTAACCTGGAAACATAAACTGCAAAGTGTTATCTATCATATTTCCAGTTCTTCTACTCATTATGGAATTTAATTTACCAGAAGGAGCAATCTGTCTCTGACTTTCATAAATTATTCTATAACAATGTTCACTGTTTTCTCAGTTTGCCTCCCTTTCCCTCTCCTCTTCATCCACATATTGTATGCCTTTATTTTAGCTGCATTGCAGTTAATGCACTACTTTTTATATCCATCAAAGTATTTGGGCAGCAGTGCCCAGGCTCATACAAGGGCACATTTTAATATTTTTGTCAGGCATTGTCACTTCAGGCAACCTGAGATCTGAAATTATTTTTAGTGGTGAAAATTTGCCTCCAGGAAGTATAATTATAAAGTCTAAATGAAATAAGTCTTTGGCAATACATATTTAAACACATCAAAATATGCAATTACATTCAGAAAATTATCTTTGCAGTAGAAGAACTAGAAGAGTAAATTCATAGTGTTGTAGAGTACTTCAAAGGTAGGGAAAAAAAGTGCTACAAAACAGCACATACAGCCTTCTTTCTGAATATTAAAAGTAAATAACTCCTAATGAATTTAAAAAAATTAGTAATTTTAACCTCAGAATTTTGGCACTTGTTACTTACTAGGAGATTTTTTCTGGCTCAGCTTCAAAATAGGTTTTGTCATTTTGGGTTTCTTGATAAATGTCCCACCAGGTTTGTTATATGGCTGTGGTATCATCTTTCTTTTTATTCCTCTTGCAGCAACTGCTGCAGGACTGGGTTTGTTATGATAGTCAACAACAATTCCAGGTCTGTGCATTCCTCCAAAGTCTCCCATATGCTGAAAATTTGTGAAATCGAGAGATAGGTATTAGTATACGAAATCAATAGAAATAAAACAATTACTTGGTACAATAAAACTGTGAACTAACTAAAATCTGCATTCTTTCTGCAGGGGAAATTTAAGCTCCTGGTTTGATGACGTGTTGTGCAATGGCTTTGTGGGTGTTTGTCCAGTAGAATAACTACATATGTATAAACTGTGTTTCTGCTTATTCAGAACCATTGTCCAGACAATGAACATGTTCATCAGAGTTCATATCTCAGCCTAACATCTTGGCTCCTCTCCTCAGATTTTCTAGATGATAAATGACTTCTCCCTCTGGGGAAAAAACAGAGCTAACCAACCAAGTTTTCGGCACTTTAGTCAGCAGTCATTTTTATACCAAAAAAAAAAAAAAAGAAAAAAAGATAAAACCTTCTTTATGCCAAATGATTAGCAGTTATTTGAAAACTGAGTAAAGAAGGTTGTGCAGTACGGAACACTGCTTAATTGAAGGAAGCTTATTCTTTCTTTTACTTTTCTTTCCACTAAATTCAATAAATTCAAAATTTAAAAGTTGGGCTTGGAGGGATACAAAAACATAACAGCAATAGCAATGAAAACTCAGTTGAAAGATTAAACCTCTCTATTATTTCTAAAATGCTGTAGAGTAATTTGTGGACACTTGTTTATGAAAGTTACCTCTCCGAAGGCATACAATAAATGAGTAATCTGAAGAGGGGGAATTTAGGTAGCTGCAGTGTTTTCAAAAGCGCTAACATACTTCTTAACATTAACTCAATTTTTTAATGAATAAAGGGCAGAAGAGAGCCCACTGACTGGATGGGTGACTTGGATAAGCAGAAATATTTGTATTGCCATGAGAAGAGAATCAGTATTACACTATCAAAGTTAAAAGAACATTAAAAAACTTCAACATACTTCGTGAAAAGTATGACTTTTTTTTAAGCAAATTTTAAATGACAGACAGAATTAACCAAAACCAGCACTGTTCTTAATCAGAAGTCCATGCACAAGATCTCCATGTTAATTTATTTAGTTGAGATAGTTCTAGAACTACCCAGCATGTACATTTACATTGTACACATAAATTTGACATGAAGTATGCACTTGGACAATTTCAAGTATTTCTCTTTTTTTAAACAGTCTATCTATTAAAGGTGCAATGCATTTTACATATGTTAAGTAGTTTAGCCTTTACATCATCCTTTATTACATAAAAGATTAAAAAGATAAATTTCAAAAGCAAAACAAAAGAAAGAAGGCTACTTGGTTGTAATTCTGCACAAAACTTTCAGATCTAAATGAGTTCTGAAAGGATGGCATCCAAGCTTAAGAACTTAACGCTTTCAGCTTCACAAGCAGAGAAACATAAGAGATTACAATCTATTTCTCATACCATGCTACATGCTATCAGCCATGTGCAAATCTGAGCTAAAATTTGAATATGGCAACTATAGTACTCAAGAATGCTGCAAAGTAGACTTTCTGAAACAAAACCACCACACAATTAGGCATTTAAAAGACCCAGTAAAAAATAATCTTCCTCTACACTTCAAGCTACAAACAAGTTGCATGGCTTAATATTAAAGAATTGCTTCCCAAAGAAATATGGCACACTTTGCAATTTTAAAAGATAAGCTACACCTAGAGGCACAGGCAGAAAATGTTCACTGAACTCTTTGTGCTTAAAAAAGACCATAATCAGAATTGGGATTTTAAAACCAAGATAAAGGGACACCATCAACTTAAAGTTAGTACTTCTGTCAGGATTTTTTTTTTTTATTCTCTTCTGTTGTATTTCTTTCCCTAGCGCATTTAACATCAAGTATTACTTCTCCAGACTACGATCCACTATTCTGCGTACTGTTAATCTTGCCATTTCTTGGACATAGAGTTTTTACATCCTATGCTGGAAAGGAATCCACTGAAAAGGAGTTAGAACATAAGTCTTCAAAACAAAATGAATACAAGCAACAGGACTAGCCATCTGGAAATTAATCTTAATTCTGTGAAAGGACCTGATTTCAAGTTGATGATGCCCCTTTAACCATGCTTTAATTTTGAAAAAGAATCACTGTAACTGCTAACCACCCACCTTTGCCATTTCCTCCCCATCACACTTCCAATACACAAGTCAGAGTAAGAATTAGGTTTAAAAGACGACTTGATGTTTGATAAAGCATGTGTTCAACGTATTAAAGAATCAGCTAAACTTTTACATTTACAGGAAACAAAAACTACTCTAGCACTCACAACCTGGGTTTTATTTTTTACTTATACATTGCACCTTTAACCTACTCAAAACTTCAAAAGGCTTTGAATTAAACTTTTACAATATTCGAGAGTTTCCCCACCAGCAGCAAAGATGCTAGCGTTTACAAGGAAAAATGCAAGTCCTTTTAATCCCTTTTAGACCAAACCTATTTCTTTTATCTTCACCTTTCAAACAAAAGGAGAGATTTAACAAACCTTATCAACTAGTCTTCTATTACTCATTACTTTCAAAAGAAAGAGGGACTGGGTTCTACTTGAAGACAGCTTCAAGGGGGTAAACAACATTGTCAACCATGATAGTTTGCTTGGACAAAAAACCGACACTGTACTGAACAGCGCATTCATTTTAAAGCAGTGGTCTTGAAAGGGTTTAAAAGAGTGTCTAGTGAAAAGAATCTGAAAAGATTCTGTACTTACTCCTCGGCCTCGGCCTCTGCCTGTTGATGGTCCTCCAAAAGCATCATAGTTTCTGCTTCCAAATCCACTTTCAGGATAAGCAGGCGTTCCTCTCCCCCGAGAGCCTACAGGTGCAGGCTTCATATGGGGTGAAGAAAAACTGCTGTAGGAAGAGTAACTCTCTCTTCCTCTGTCCTCCATAAACCCAGGCCTCAATTTTGAACGGGAGTAAGGTGCTTCCCAGCTAGACCCGCCCTGGTTTCTACCTCCGAAAGAGTCAAGGCTATTCCGGTAGGAGTTGTCAAATCGACCACCATAACTACCTCCGAAGCGGCTTTGTTCGGGTTCATTATAACCATAGCCAGATCTGTACAGATCTCGCCCACCCAGAGAAGACCCGGAGTCGTAAGACTCATAAGGTCCAAACCTGGAAAAGTTGCACAGTGAGGAGAAAAAAAAGTAAGCTTACTAATGTTATACATTTCAAAAGACAAGTTATCAGTTGACATTTATCAACTAAAATCAATTTATTACTATACTGGTCCGTACAGTTGTGTTATTGTTTAATCTTGATTAGGGCTGGGCAAGTCATACTATGACCAGATAGAAAGCTATCTGAGCCATTTTTGCTACAAACAATTCTAAAGTTCAGTAAGCCTGAACTGCGTTAACTTAAAATTTTCAGCAACATTTATTTACTAAAACATTAGAGCCCAGCCCTAGTCTCACAAAAATAATCACCTGCAGACATTCATAGGCTAGTCAAACTCTCCTTTCTTCAAAATCATGCCCTCATATTCTAACAGTTAAACAGCAGTTAAAAGGCAGCTTAGCTCTGAACTGAGGAAAAAAAAGCTATGTATCTTTTTTTTTTTTTTTAGTGGTACAGTTTTGAGTTTTAAACACCCCATAGATCTGATTTTAAAGGAAAAATACACACGCTCTTCCATTAATATTTGTACTTTTTGGAAGTTTTCTTCCCTGTAAAATTCAGTCTCCCAGTCGGAGTTCATGATCTTTAGTGTATCCATCTTTCACTTGCAGACCATTAAGTCTAGCAACTCAGGATTTTGAAAGTCTATCCCAGTGCATGCACAGTGGACACAAAAACAGCCCTTGGAGTTTCAGAGTAGAGTAACAAGGAACTGAAAACTTTAGTTAGTTACCAAGAGTTTGCTTTGCCTTGGGGTGGGGGGAGTCAGGCTAGAAATCATCAATATTTGTAACCACTTGGAAGGGAAACACCTTAGTGTCCCTGCAGGGTTATAATAGGGTGAATTCAGCAGGAGTCGGGAAAGACAACCCCTTGACTGCTAAAATATAAACTAGAACAAACTCAAATTACAAACAATATCTATAGTAAACTGAATGCCTTCATTTTAAAATGTTAGTCTCAGAAGACCCAAAGCTACACAGAAAATGACACTATCTACAGAAAGAGTCCATGCACAATATATATTAACATTACATGGCAAGAGACATTTCCATGTTCAAGTAGTCATTCAGCCTTAATCATATGCAGATTACTATATGGTAGGTACAGCTCATTCCTGAATCTCTGCTCAGACTTTTAAGTCAATCTTAGTGTTCATCATTAAACAAATTATACTTCACTAAAATGTTTAACAGAACCATGCGGCAAAACACAACACTTGTCCAACCTCCCTACTTAGTACTGTCCTTGCCCAGTGGCACCACAGTGACTACAGACAAGAATCATACAGTAGTCTGACTACAGCCAGACAAGAATTCAAGGGCGCACACAAGAAAACCATCAGATTATCTAAGTTTTCTTCACATTTTATTTCCTCCAAGATAGAATCACTAGTCTGAAAAGCATGCTTCTTTGAATACAATAATAAGACCTAAATCAAATCAGCTGATCCCTACTGTTTTTATCTGAAAGAGCAACAGTAATAGTATCCTAGCATTAAATACACAACTTTAAGACCACTGCATCAGAATTTTTATTTTTAGACCAATCCATCTTACAAAGCAGCCCAGAACATGCACACAGTTTTGTGTGTAATCAGTACCTGCCAATGAAATAATCTGGACATGACTTTCAGATTCAATACCAAGATCATTTGAGCACTGCACATTCAAACCAAAGAACACATACCCTAAATGTTCCTTGAAAACGGAATGTTGATAGATTCAGTCTAAGGCACTAAACCAGTTAGGTCTAGTCTGCTATGTCAGAAATAGTATGTCAGGCCAATCAGCTACAAATTGCTAGCCATTACCGAAAACCAAAACTTTTTCCATTTTCATTGAAAGACGCATGGTTTCGCTGTGAAAGTTTTCCACAAAAAAATCTGATTATTACAAGAATCTCGCTCTTACAGTTTAGTATTTGCCAGTATTTATCAAACATGAAGACTCAGAACAAAAGTGTTCATACAAAATCATAACAACATGCCTCAGGAACACTTAAGTTAAAAGACAGAATGATTTAAACAAATTGGATTTGATCAATTCTTGGGACAACTGAAGGATTATTTTACCTGTTACCACCACCACCACCTCCTCCACCTCCATGACTCTCCATCCCATAGGATTGGTTAAGGTAAGAGTCCATGGATCGTGGGCCACCATAGCCTCCATGCCCATAATCACGGTCCATGTCTAAAAAAAGAGCAGAAAAATGTTTATAAAGAAAGCAAGCAAGAAGTCTTATTAAGTAATCTAGCTTAAATTCTTAAGTAAAAAGTTTATTCTTTGCCACAGTGCTTACAAACAAAACACAAAACTGCCAGTTGCAAACCAGTTTTGACACTGTGCTTAGGGAAGCTGTGTGTCTTTGTCATCATCTGAGCACCTCTTAATTGAAATCAATTTCCTATTTTTTTCCCCAGTAGTAGATAACTCAGGATTATTGTTCCATCAGATGGAATTCAGACGCAAGTTAAATTAAGAGAATTAAATGGAGAAGCCCAATGTGGAACATGTCAGAAGTTACTGGAGAATTAAGACCACTTCCCACCCTTTAATAACACACACAGCTCACAAGCATCTGCTTTCTCTATCCAACACCACAAGAAACCTTCACTGACATTGACAGAGACCTCAGGTCAAGGTTACAAGCTGTCATGCTGCACTGCAGACTCTGTATATAGGCTACAGTCAAACAAAAGAATTGTCTCCAATCTAGCACAAGAAATTCATCCAAATCAGTACAGTTGCAATTCACTAACTGCACTAAGATGTTGATATTTCATAGAACTGATATCACTTCATGACATCTTTACATCTTGTAATGAAGTCTGGCGAAAGAACCAACTTCTTCCTTAACACTGCAAGTCATATATAGAAGTTCTGGTTAAACAAACACTTAAAAAGTCAAAGCACTAAAACAGTATTGTAGATCTGCGTAACAAGTATGATCCACTGTCTTCCTGTAGCATATGCAATTTGCACTTCATTGGCATTCTAGTGACCAAAACTGCTTCCCAGTACTAACCAACAATGACTTTTGGATATACAAAGAAAGCCTGGCAAATCAAGCCCCACAGAAAAGGTAACATAGAGAAGGAAAACACAGCGAATGCAGGAAGGATAAAAATAAAACCATACAGAGACTTGTCCACTCTGACAAGAGAGAGTTTTTGCATTTCAAAAATCTCCAAGTCTAAGACTTTTCCAGAAGATAATAGGTCAATAAGCTCGCTTGAAGTCAAAAGAAATTTTCCTGTTTAAAGAAACATAGCAGTTCTGCGTGCATATAATTTCATGAAAGTAACTGTAGTGATGAAAATATGTATACATACTACTTCTTGTTTGTACTTGCTTCTTGTTAGCACCGGGCAGCCACAGTAATTTGCTTCCTAACATCTGTGAACAAGAATTCTGCAAATGGTATTGAGCTGACTCTATCACTTTTACGCAGATGTTCTTAGCATGCCTGAATAGACTCTAACAAATTACGATGTCCTGCTGATTTTTTTTTTCTTTTCATCATCGTATGTACCTTCCAAAAAAATTAAAGAGGATACTTCTGAAACAAAAAACTTTGAACATGGAAGTCACACTGCACCTTTCCATATTCCAAACATAAAATAAAGATTCTGCAGCAAAGCAGAAAAATAGCTTTTCAAAATACTAAACATGTAGCATCACACAGCATCAACTTAAACTGTAAAAAGTTATTCTTTAAAGAAACAGCTGAGCCTTCTAATAGAAGCATCCAATACCCATCTCTGGTGTGACTGAATGATCTACCATCTAATACAGTGGAATAACCTCAACACTGCCAACATAAAGATGCAGACCGATAACAAGAGTAAGGTAGTCAATAAAATAATTCCAGTTTCACAGAGATTAAGGTTAGGTGATCCCATATTCAAACTCAGATCCAAGGTATTTTTTTTAAATACAGTTTATCTAATCAAAAGACAATGACATTCTGAAAAACAAAATATCTGACCTGAAAGCACCCAATAACTTGCCTTAAGTTTCACCTGCTCCCTATTATCTACAGGCCTTGAGATGGCTCAAAAGTAATTAGATTAAGAATTGAAGAGGTGAATCAAATCATTCAACAGGGGAGAACACAATGTACTGTCAAGATCCCTGCCACTGCAATCCAATTCTGTTACAGTGCAGTAAGTAGCAACCAGTGTTGTCCATATGCCAGAAATCTGCTAGTGGGAAAAACACAAAAACATTCACATGCAAAAGAACTCTTTTAAAAAATGGTTTGAAGCATAGTTTTAAAATAAATTTTTAGTCTAACACTTTCAGCATGAAAAAAAATACTGAAATATGTCTTACAATCACAGGACAACTTCTGACATCCACGTCTGCTCAATACTCTCCTTACTCATCCAAGGTTCATGTTATCTAATATCAGCAGTCTTGGTGTTGAGCTATGCCAGTCCCTAAATCCTCAAATCACTGCCTTTAGGACATCACCACCTCCTCCCTCACAGTACAAAATTTACTCATACTTTCCAGACTCCCTGCACTGCGTCTACCTACATTATACTACATTCACGTTTGAAAAGGTTTAACAGAGAATACAAAAGGTACAAAGAAGTCAAGAGGGATGATCACTTGCATGATTTTCTGCTACACGAAACTGGAGGTAGCAAATGGAACTTAAAAATAAGCAGCTACAAAATTAATTTGAACCTTTTTCACAAAACAGTCCTGGAATTGCTCTGCAACAAGAAGTTACTAAAAATTTACGTAGATTTAAGAAAGCGGTTGGTTAAACCTACTGACAAGAAAATTATAGGATGTCAAACACAAAGACTGTCCCTGGTTCTTAAAGTTCCCAAGCTGCAAACCAGTAAAGGCATACAAATATACCAAAAGAGTACTTGTACTATTCCTTCCACATCTCCAGACAGCAACATACAGGATATCGGTGACATCAAAATCCATTCGCACCGGCCTCTTTCACACTTTTGATTCTTTTTCTACTAACTAAAGCAAGACAGATGGACATGGAGCATTAAAAAAAAGAAGAAGTTGTATCTGTGTAGAACAATTTCCTCTGTCTGTAGCCTGCTCCCCATTCACTGTTATGTTGGCTCCAGCTGTCACCACCAGTGGAGATACGCAGAAGTTGCCTGTCTGTGCAAACTACTCAGACTAAACATGAAATTGTTTCACATGCTAAGAGAACATGTGCTTAAGCAGTAGAGAAAAACCACCAGGAATTGTATTGCAGTGTCTTAAACTGAAAATTCAAAAGTGTAGTACTTCATTTAAGTTTAAATAGTAACCGTTTATCAAAGAAACCTTTGAAGAAATACTGTATTTGCGTATCTATGAATACTACACATGAAAAAGAGAAAGGGAAAAAAAGAAGAGTGGTTCATATTTGCTTCTAAAGTTTAAAAGTGAAAGAGTAAATCTCTGAACTGATGAAGGCACTGACAAAGCATCTGAAACAAAGACTTTGTTGAAGGAATAAATCAGGTTTTGGCATCTGTAGCCTCTTGCATAAATAAAATGTGGATGAATGAGCTGTTGAACTAAAGTACAAAAATAGAATTGCAAAGAACAATATCACTTTTAATTTCTAGATCATACTTAGGTCTACTGGGGTAGAGGAGAGGGGAAAAGAGTAATGTTAAAGGGCAAAAAATATATTACCTCTAAAATAAAAAAGAATGGGACACTAAGAGACAAGTTCAATTTACAAATTAAAATGTTAATGTATATGTATTCCTTCAGATTAAAAAAAAAAAATAGCCATATATGGTGGAGAGATCATTTAAAAAAACTGCAGAATAAATCTCAATAGCCAAAGAAAAACAAATTTTTCTTAGGAAGATAACTAGGAAGTTAAACATGTACTAGATAAAACTCAGAATCCCTTGATACAAAGGAAGAAAAAGCTTAAGATCAGAGAACATTGGAGTAATATTCACAGCACAAAGAAATAAAATCATTTTCAATAGTGTTCTCAATGTGGAGCATATGAAAAGGCTAGGAAGATTAGAGAAAGGAGAAAGATCTTGCAGTAATCAATATAAATGAAAAAATAAATGTAAGTAAAATAAAAATAACCTTTAAACAATAAAACACCCCAGAAATATTGGCTTGAAACAAGCTAAATTTCCCTATATTTTAAATTTGTAAACCACAATGACTACAACAAGCTTAAGGATCCATTGCACAATAGTAAGCAACACTTTTTCCACATACATTACATTTTTCTTAACACCGTGCCTGCTTTAAGATCACAACCTTGTCATTAGATACAGAAGTTTTAACACATCATTGAATCCCATGCAAAACAAGGAACCAATCCAATAACATAGATGAATATTTGGAATACAAGCAAAAGCCATTTCCCCTTCCAGATTAAAAGGACAACAGTTACAGTACTTAAAATATTAACATGAATAGTTAATAACATTTCTGTTAATATTATTAACAGAATTTATTCGACAGACCATGTCATCTCTGTCTCAAACCAAGTCATCAGCAAGAGACAATGGTGGAATTACAGCGGTCGTCAACCATGCAATGAAAAGTGCTTCACACTGGCTAAGAGTTTCCAACAGGCGCGACCTTGCCAAGAACTCAAACAAAAACTGAGCAAAGATGAAAACTCTCAACATCCATCCTGTATTGCCATCTGCTGGACCCCTATAAAATAGCCTTTAGCCCACTGTACAGAACTGGGAGAAGACAAAGCTTTATTCATGTCTTACTAATGTACATACAATGCATAAACGTTATATGTTAAATGTTTCCAGGTGCATACCTCATAATTAAACTTGGTTTATAATTATGAATAATAGAAAGCTTAATTATCACAATGAAAACTATTATTAGAGGTACATGAAAGCAACAATCTAACTGTACAACATACTTGATTGGTTACTTCCCATAGGTTGACACTGGATTCACTTTAATACTATCATCAGATCTCAGAAAAGCAGGTTCTGGTTAATAGCTACAGTAAATGTTCCAATAAGATACTCAAACTGCTACTTAAGAAGAACATTTTCTACTAAAAATCTAAATTTAATTACATTTAATTCAGAATCAATACAGAAGATTAAAAAACAGGGCCATAGCTTTAATAAGTTTATTTTACTATGAAGAAAGATAAATGCAAAATAGTATCACTGGCAAAAAAGCTAAGACTCAAGGAACGTATCATAAAAAATGATCATACTGTAATCAAAGATGCATCTGTAATCCAACGTGCTATTTCCATATAAAAGCCAGCAAGGCCATCAAGACATCCAACAGCAAACACTTACTTGATGACATCTGTAAATGAAGCTTGACTACATTTTATGGTAAAGTTTTTACACTAACATCCTTTTAGTACTTGTTTGCATGCTGGCAAGAGACATCAAATCATTTCTTGAGTCTTACCAAATTCATAACCTTAATAATTTTTGTTGTATTTATGTGATATTTTTGACAGTGTAAAAAAATAAGCTAGCTTTTGCTGTATCACGATTACTTATATGTTTTTTATATTCCTTCCCAAACTCTCAAAATTAAAAAAAAAAAAACAAAAACAAAAATCAAGCAGTTCCAGGTTCTGTTTTTTCCACGTCTGTATAAAAGGGGGGAACATCCTCTTTCTTTTCAGCAGAAGTAGTAAGAATCAAATACAGCAGTCCCATTCCCCCCCATCCCCACTCCTTGAGCTCACAATTTTGATTTGGAACGTGCAGGACTTCATGTTGACATGCCCAAGATGAAAATCAAGTCTCACTCCCAGCCAGTTATAACTCCTCCAGAAAACAACATGTGCAGTCAAACCATGTTATGTACTTTTAATAACCCGTTTGTTTTTTGTTTTTGTCAACACTGACTGTTCAGCCCCAACGCTTTTTACAGGTTAGACGTATTTATAGCTCATACCTGAGACTGACCCACTGGGCATGTTCACACCACAATGCATGGGGGTATCTGGGAATCTCCAATCTCTGTCTTCAGCTGGAGAGGATGGGTCAGTGAGAATGACTTAGTGCTTAGCAAGAGCTGGAGGGGAGAGACAGGGAGCCGCAACAAGAGGCGGCTCTCTCTCCTGTCGGATCTCCAGTCTCCTGACACGACCCCCTCACGGAGCTCGCCCCGAGCTCCCCCCGTTTCTGCCCCCGCCGCCCCCGCCCGC
>VZSZ01003312.1:86528-97756 GCA_013398815.1 Ibidorhyncha struthersii | reverse complement strand
AAAAGAAACTGAGAAAGTGATGCGTTAACTACAGGTACATTAGCATATAGGAATTCCCTTTCTTCCTCTCCACCTACAATATTCTTCTGAACATCCAGTGTTCGAAGTTTAAATTGTGCACCTACATCTCTTAATTTGGGGGTCAACATGCAGTTCCCCATCATTAACCTAAATTGCAAGACAACTTGCATAACATGTAAGATTCATCTGTCTCTGAGGTTCATCACACAAAATCTTACTTCTGTTTTGCGACGCATACCTCACAACTACTTGAATGTTGTTACCAGGGATATCTTTGAAACAGCAGTTGTGCAGATCTCCATACATTCGGGGTGAACCACATAATACATATGTAGTGATGACTTTCTGGATGTCTCTCGAGATAATGGAATGACATTCAGGTCACACTAGCCCTACTGGGTAAGGAAGTAGTGTACTAATGCTTCCTCAGATTTGCCACAGCGTCCATTTAACAAATATATAATGTCAGCAATGCAGTAATAAAGTTACCTTCAAGTGACATTTTAGGATTCTCAAGCTTTTTCTTTAAAACAGACTCAATGAGAACTCTCAGCTGTTTGAAAATTACTGCTATCTTTACAGGAGCCTATAAAGAACAGAGGAGACAAACATTTGCATTACTCAGACATTATATACCAAAATAGACTAAAAGATTACCTTACAAATAAATACAAGTTTATAACAAGATCCCTGCAAGCATGATGCATATACATAATTCCAAGCATATGGATAGCATACTCATGAAGTTACTGGGCTTACATTATGCCACCTGTTTTTAGTAGCATCACAGCCTAAAAAACAGCAGCTGAGAAGGGTAACTCAGAATATGTTCCCATACATATCATGAACAACCAGCATATGGTGAAATTATTAATTTACCAATATCCTACTTACTCTAACTGCTTTTTTCCAAGGTATAAAAGTACAAATTAATTTATACCTGAAATATCTACACATTACCCTCTCAGAAGGTCTCCCTGGCCTCTTGAGAAAGCAATCACAAATCTCACTACAAATTTGGATATCTAAAGCTGAAGCCTTTTCCCAGGAATCTTTCATTTTATCCCTCCCTCCCTATTCCAGTCTTTATTTCATTTATATACATACTGCCTGTGGTACAATAAGTAGCTATTATGGAAAAAGCACAAAATGCAACATATTCTGCTTAGCATTCCAGCAAAAAACCCCAGAAATTCTGAAATACACTACAAGATGTAATCGGCCCAGCAACTGCATAACCTGTAGCCACCCAGGGACCATTACAAATTCTCCAACAAACCCAAAAGGGAGCTGCTTTTTAAAATTCCATATTCGTGATAACCAGTGAATTCAATTAGATGGTTGCTTCCTTGCATCAGCAGAGTGCAAAAAACTAAAATGGTTTGTAGCTTACAGTCTTCCTTTAGTGTAACACAGGGCTCATTGGAGCACAGAAAATGTAACAAAGTGGCTGGCAGGGTAGCAAAAGCCAACACTTGCCATTTAACAGAATTCACAGAGGATTTTGGCATGTCACCAGTTTTAATTTTGTCTACAAAAACACGCTGAGAAAATGCACTCATTTTTCCCACTCCCAAATAAAACTTCTTCACCTGGAAAGAAAAAACCCCGAATAAAAAAAAACCATAACACCCCAAATCCAAGCAAATGCATTTTCCATTGGGATATTCTTCTTGCCCTAAATAATTCTGACTGGGCTATAAAGCAAAATAAATAGAACTTTAGAGATAAATATGTACTTACATGGTTATATGATTGTAGGAAAGAGTAATATAAAATACCACACTCATCTGCTTTCAGTACCAGCTCTATAAAACAAGGCTTAGTCTAAATCTATTTCAAATACCTTTTCTGAAATAACACTGACTTTCTTCATGAAGAGAGAAGGAACCGATTTGTTACAAGTCACATATTACAAGCCTACTCTTTCAAGTGTGATTTGCTAAGATCTCCTTACATGTATATAATTTTCCCATAATTTCCTTTAATTCTCTCCTTCTTCCCTCTTGTCTTTGTCCCACATATATAGTGTTCTGAACTAAGCTTGTGCATCAACTTTGTAATACAAAATCCCACGGTACCACAAAAGGTAGTTATCACTCCAACACACCTGAAAATGGATCCAGCCATCAACTGTCAGGAGACGCTCCCGATGCTGGACTTCTATATCCCCACCAAAAAGCAAAATGGGAAAGGGCGATATTAAAGTAGTCTCTCTCAAATACACCTTAGCATACCTCACCTGCATATAAACAAACACAAGCATTAAAAACAACAACAGAACACACCCCTCCAACCACATAAAAATCTGTAACACCGAATTCTGTTGCTACTTTTAAAAGCAAAAAATACACTTTTTTCCTTTTAAGATCCAATCAATACAAGTCATTGTACACAGAACAACCAATGGCAATTTGTCTGCACTAGACCACATAAAATACATCACCTCTAAGTAAATGACAGGCTTATACGCTACTAGGAAATTACCTAAAGCGACAATTTTCTTGTTAAAAATTCAAACAGAAACCAAATGTTAGTCTACTGCTGTTCAGAGAAGAGACATCAAAATTAATAACCCTACTGAAGTAAAAGGCAAGTAAAACTCTTCCGTTATGCATTGTTAGTAGCAGCTGGCTTGTCAATCCATCTACATAGGCACATGCATACATGTGGAAGCATGGGCACATCTGTAGACACATACATACAGTAAACTATGGGGCTCAGCATACGTTATTTCTGGCTTTGGAACCTCTCACAGATAAAGACAGAATGGGATGGGAAGGAGTTGTAGTGGGAGGAAAGGAAACAAAAAGTGCATCTTCACACAGAAGCACAGGCTTTGTTTGTTCCAACGTTCACAGAGTAACCTCCCCACCTTAGCTGCTGTCTTGCCTTTACACTACAAGGTTCTTGGGGACAGGAAATATTTTCAGCTCTCCAAAATATACTATCACTTTATACACATTAAGAAGTCCAATTAATTTCCTGCTTCCCTACAGTAAAGTTGGCCATTAAGCAATTGCTGCCAAGGTTTTGTTATACCAGAAATGTAACTAAATAAACACTTGAATTTAGCAAATAGTGGACAAAATTTTCAGTTGTGAGGGGGAAGAAAGCGACAGGGGGGGGAAAAAAAAAAGCACAAGTCACCTAGGAAGTTCAGTCAATTACAGAACTGGTTATTTCATTTTAAGTTATTATTGGGGATACGCTAGGCCTGTACCAAGTTTCAAAACCTTAGAGCCTGCTTAGAACAGTAAAAAAGCGCACTTTGAAGTATTACTACTACATATTACTGCTTAAAGTGATCATATTAAAACCAACAGCACTGTATTAAAAAACTCAAAGATACTATTAATTTAAATGACACACAGAGGTACAAGTTTCACCATGAAAAGACTTGTTCATGATGTTCAGCCTTAACTTTTTCTTCAGCACTCAGTTGACTCAATTTTATGGACTTTAGGATCATCAGATATTAAAGATTCTTAAGATGAACAAGACATTCAGATATACTTTACACTGGTGTATGTTATTTAATATTAGTTTCTGTAAAGGTGGAGTTATGCCTCTGTCAGCTAAATTTACTATTTTCACTTACCTTCTCCTGGTAGAGGAGCCATCCGTATGTCTGTAAGTCTCGATTTACAGAGGATGGATGCACTTGCGCTTTACCTTGAGCAGTTTCTACCATACAAGCCAGCTTCTCTGTAATATCCACAGATTTTGTATATATTATTTTTCCTACATTGTCATACAGCCCTGCAGTCAACACAGCTTTCAGAAGAGCTATTTCGTGGAGAGAAAGGGACTGTGTGGCTCCATTTCCATCCCATCCACATGGTGTTGTAGGTGCTGTGAACCCTGCTGCTCTGACCACCCTTATGAGTTCTTGCTTCACATCCTGAAATTAGTAAGGGATCAGTAAAACTGTGAATTTAAAAAGGTACATACGGCACACCATCAGCAGGCAATGACACTCCACACCAAATAATCACATTCTCCAGGGGAAAACCTCTTACTAGAAAAACACTTGTATTTTCTGCAACCACTTTGGAATATTGGTTGTTTCTATGAAAAAAGCATTACCGGGACTATAAGGTTAGATATATGGTACTATATATAACACAAACACTAATTCTTTCACCTGTAGTTAAAATAAAAAGATGCTTAGGAGAGCTCGGTCACCCAAACTTAAATAAGAAAGCCCAATTACAACATTTTCTCACCAAAATTAAAAGACCATTTACAAAAGTAAATGTAATTGTGGCTTATCTTTCAAACTAACTGCTAACCAACTTGTTCTTCAGTAACAAAAATTAACAATCCAACTACTTTAATTCATCAGTTTCAACTCTATGGTGGAAGGAAGGACTAGCTTCTCCAATGGCAGCAACTGCAAAGATGTATACCAACAAAGTGTGCATATCAAAACTCAAATGCAGACACAGCTACCTTGAGTGAGGGTGTGCATTTCATCAGCCCCCAGCATTCCACTTGTTTTTGTCTTGTCTAAATAATAACCATGACATAATATCTCTTTAAAAGGGCATGATATTTTCAAGGGGAAATTTTAACAAATATCTTCTGAGTGCAGAGCATAATTATTTGGCTTACCTCCAGAGTTAACAGCGAAGTCCTGTTAAGGAAATTTCTTCTGCAGTAAGTCATTTCAGCACGATACCCCCCTTCTTGTCGAGCCCTTTTCCACCTAGGGAAAAAAATCCTGTCTTACTACAGAAAAAGGAATCATGTCAAGAGTATAATAATATGAAAGTGGTAGTAAGTTAAAATGCAATACTGTGTGTTGGTCAGCATTCTCCACTCAAAACCAGAAATAAGTTGCATTAACAAAGATGAATGCTGCTGGTCTAAGCATTCTTGAGAACGT
The DNA here is from genome assembly GCA_013398815.1 of Ibidorhyncha struthersii. NCBI lineage: Eukaryota > Metazoa > Chordata > Aves > Charadriiformes > Charadriidae > Ibidorhyncha > Ibidorhyncha struthersii. Next base: position 92,844 of record VZSZ01003312.1, on the reverse strand, counting down.
GCCTGTAAAAAGTTTGACAGATTCTAACAATACACAAAGTAATTTTCTCTCAAAAAATTACACACTTCTGTCTTGATAGCCGAAACAAAATTCAGGTGGTTTTTGAGACCTACTGACAATATTCTAAAAAGAAAAAATATGTATGTCATTCTAGAATATATACATTTGTACTTTCTCGAATACAAAATATTCAGGTCAGCACACCACAGACAGCAAACAGAATAAATGCTAGGATACACAGACACAGTATATCTCTGTATGGGTACAAGCATAGTTAAAAGGACTTAACAGATAAGGTACTAAGCAAGCTATCTTTTTGCATTACAGTATTTGGCAATCTATTGTTATTCGGAAGAGAAAAACCTCAGGTGCAAGCAATTCAAGAGAAGATACTTAGTAAGAATTTTTTACAGAACTACATTACTTGTTATCTGCATCTAGCTATAAGCACAGGAGAATTATTTACCCAAGATAAGCGTTGTAGATTGTTATATGGTCTGAAACTGCCATTGCTAGAGATGATTTTGCAAGATCTGCTTCATCTTTTCTACCAATTGGTGTAGTAAATGGGGATTTTTCTGTCATAACAGCAGCCAGAGTTGCCTGCAATTAGTGAAGTACACCACTTGAGTATTTTGTTATAAGCGTACAGGTTTATCAAACAAATAGCTTTTTTTTTTACAATAATATTTAATAATACTTTATTTTATCTTCTACTAAGTCTCAAGGAAAACTTATCACCATAAGTATTTCCCACATAAAATTCAGAACTTACCTACATTAAACATTGCTTACATATTGCCTTATATACACTGATAAAAAAATATTAAATCTCAAAACTCACATGAAATGGTTTGTTGAAGGACAGACCAATATCTGACATGAAAAAGCTAACATTAAACAATGTGGGATAATCTAAAGCAGTTAACAGGAGACACAGAGAACAAAGAATTTTAACTTTCAGTTTTCAGCAACATACATACCCATGCTGCCTCCTAACTTGCCGTAATTAAATGGATTAGGTGAAAGTGTAAACTATGCCATGATGTTCATACAGTTAGTTACCATGTCAATTCATTTGCAATAACTTTACTTCAGTGTGTTCCTGGCCCACAAACTGTGGAGTAATTCGGATTGGTCTGACCCACATGTAAGAGGGCTTTTTCTGTGTCACACTCCCTGGGATCATAACAGGCAGAACTGGAGACCAAGTCTGACTATCCCCTTGTGAATAGTACCTACGAGTTTAGAATCATTTGGGTTGGAAGAGGCCTTTAAGATGATTGAGTCCAACCATAAAGAACACTTAGATTGTTCCCCTCCATGATGTCCAGACGTGCTTACCTTAAAATAAACATTTTAACTTCTTGCATCATCGTTTCAAAATACCATGTTGCAAGAAATCAGATTAATTGTAAGGAGTTCACCACTTTTATACTTTTTAAAAAGTTTAGATATAAGGGGGTGTTTGTGTTTTTCTTTGTTTTGTTATTTTTGTTTGTTTGGGTTGTTTTCTGTTTGTGTGTGGGGTTTTTTTTGGGGTTTCTTTTGTTGTTGGTTTGTTTTTTTTTCCACTTACCACGGGATCCAAGCAGCCAAATATAGCACCAAATATAAGCATTTTGCCAATCTTTACATTGACAGGAAGGGCGGCGAGGTGCTGGCCCAATGGAGTCAGTTTAGGCTCATTTAACAGACAAGCCCCAATCTTCCTCAAAAGGTTCATTGCATTACCAATTACTTGCTGCTGTGGTGGGTCTAATGCTCTGGAAAGGAAATCTTCAGGAGAGCCGAGATTGCATTTCTGTGGAGTAAACGAGCCTATATTTCAATATAAAAATTACTATAATGAACTTTTATAGCAGCTACAAAGGAAACTGGACAGCCGTTCTTGCAATCAAATGCCCACACTCCTTGCCCTTTAAACCAGCCTCTTGGTTCCCAGAATGCAGATGTGCCCCAAATTAGGTTAACAAAACTTCATTGTTTGGAAGAACTTCATATAGTGTGACCATTGATCACAGAAGGGTATTACCCATTGTCACAGATGAGCAGAGAGACCTGATGACATGCAGTTCAAATTGGCACTAATTTGCCAGGTTGCTTGTTTTCCCCATGTACATCCTATTCACACAGGATAGGAAGAGAGGGAATGGAATTGCTTCCTCAAGCAGAAATCAGCTTGAAAGCTATCAACTAAGTTTGAATTGTCACTCTGAGGTAAACTGGAATAGTATAGTATGCTATTCTCACTCGGCAGCGTGCTGTGGTGTTTCCAGCACACAGGTACTGGGTTCCCCCCTGCCCTGGTGGGAGAAGACCCACTAACTATGCTGGATTAGGACCGTCCTAGCAAACCCTTTTAGCTAACGAGGTCAGTAATTCCAAGCCCAAAACCCCACAATAGTATGAATAATTGCTCCAAAAGCACATGTATTATTTTTAGTTAATAAGGTCAGTAATCCTAAAACCAAAACCATACCATAATGTGAAGGCATAATTCCTCCAAAGGTACACGTAGTATTTCTGGAACAGAATATTCCATGAAACTTTCAAACCTGCAAAGTCATAAAAACATATCCATATGTCATAAAAACAGATATTCAATTTAATCTTTGAATTTGACTTATAAACTCCTGTTTCATACGCTCACTCTTTGTAGATGTTCTTTTGAGGGGCAAGGCAGGGAGTGGCAAGTGTTTTAATGCATGGGTAAACTGTTCACCCTTTGAATTAAGACTTGTGTGGTAGCTTGGAAAGCAAAAGTTTCAGTGAAAGAGAGGGAAAAGCAGTAAGAACCCAATTTTCAAAACAAATTCTTAAAATGCATAGCTCTCAAACTGAAAGTCTTGCACGTGGCTAAAGTGCAGACTTCATTGGTTACTTCAAAATACTTTTATCTTAACTGTTTCTCAGCTGAAATTTGCTTCAGACAAGCAGGAAAAAGGGTATTCCACTGCAGTAACAGAAACTAATTCTGCAGTACTGTATACTTTGGTATTTCCCCCCCCATCTCTTATCCATAGAGATACCACTTCAGAAACCTACAAATTTGTCTGCGAAAAAATTCAAAGTTCAGGAGGCAAAGTTTGTGTATATTTGGTGAAGAGCAGTACATGTTGTTAAAAACTGACCTTCTACAATTCCTTGGTGTTGTACTTTTCCTCTAATTAGGAAAGTGTTTGAGTTTTTTTTTCAGAACACCACATTATAGATGCTAAGAATAAAATTAACTTTTTTAAAATCATGAAACAAAAATCTATTATAACTTTATTCATACAATATTCAAATTATCTGGGTGTGGTTTGGTGTTTGTTTTTTTGGGGGGGGCTTGGTTTTGGGGTTGGGTTTTGTTTTTTTTTTTTACAGTTTAATCTTTCCAGTCTGGAGTAACTGAAGTGAATTTCAACGAGACTCCTTGCACAGAAAAAAGACAAAGATATTTATGTGACTAACAAAATCTTGCGAACTTAGTTTACAGTACCTGTCTCTTGTATACATTCGGAAGCAGAATCCATCCCTAACACGCCCAGCTCTTCCTTGTCGCTGCAGAGCACTAGCTTTACTAACAAAGGTCTCCTCCAGGGAACTCATCTGACTACTTTCGTGGTACCTTAAAAATTGTAAAGCAAGTGCCCATTCAGATTTCAGACTTAAAATTTTGATGTATACTTAAATATCAGCATATTAATAATATATCTAAATAGTATTTATTTGAAAATATTGTATTTAGTTTTGAAAACTAAGCATATTTGGGGGAAACTGTGCATCGTAGAACCTTGGATATAACTCACTAGTGAAAATGTATAAATTGGAAAGTGAAAGAGCTATTGTACTATTTCATCTCCCTAGCAATTCACAATTGTTCTAACACATTCTTTAGGGCTTTTCACATTTTAAATGGACAAAAAATAATTTCTAAAAACTGAGATAGTATAAAAAGGATCCACTTTATTTTTAAACCAGTACTTAATCACAATTCTCCACATGTATGAACTCCCCTTGCTGTTCTTCACACCATTTCAAAATCCAAAGATTCATCCCGAACTCATAACTAAACCGCAAGCTGTTCAATGAGCTCAGCACGTTTCTTGTCTAGAACCACAAACTACAAAAATTCTTGCAGTACTAACCTCCAAATGTTAACGGTAATTACAGTACAATTGATGCAAATCAAACTCTCACCTATTTTCTTTTGTTCTCCCAGTATCAATCACAAAGACAACATCTGGTATTGTAATACCTGTCTCCGCTATATTGGTTGCCAAAACAATCTGAAAAGAAGTGACATAACATAAACAGAAGAATTATGGGATGTCTACCTAACAGTTTTCATCTTTTTAATCAATATTATGGAGTAAATTTGTTTAAAGTTTTTTACCCAGAAACATCTCCTTAAGTAATCTGACAAAGAATTAAAAGCTAGATGACTTGGAAAATGATTTAGTCTTTCCAACTACTGAGGAATCAAAAGTTAAGTGAGAATTTCACATTCATTTTTTGTTTCATAATCCATCAGAATTACTAGCTAGTACCTGCCAAAATTGGTCGATTTTTAATTAAATAGTTTGGTAGTAAGTAAAATACTACTTTCCTATATAAAAGCTATAGTTACTGGCTAACAATAGTTAAAATAGACGAAAGAAACAATTAAAGAAGGTCTTAGAAAAATATTAGGTTTTAAAATTTGTCTGGTTACTGTCAACCTTTTCGCAGTATGCTCACTTCTCTCTGTTAGAAAACACCAAATTAGAATAATCATTCCTGGGATTTTCTCACTGCAAAGCAGCAACTGGTTGTTGTGCAATTCTGTATGACTTGATTTTAAAGGAATTCAGGGTTGCACCCGCAGAAAGTTTCTCCTTTGTAGTGAACTTTGCATTTCTAAATATATCATACCTTTCTAATACCAAGAGGAGGTATTGTAAATGCAGCTGCTTGATCTTGAGTTGAAAGAACAGAATGCAAAGCTATCAACCTGTGCCTAGAATAAGAAATTACACTAATCAATATAAACATATCAAGTTAAGATACAGTTTAAAAAAAAAAAAAAAAGAGACCAGAATGATGACAACAGTTTGGAGAAAAAAACCAGAGTGGACACTTGAAAGAGTAAAATTTTGTATGATTAGGTATGAAAGTCTGCTTCAATGTTTTATTATAGTGCCAAGAAAGGATACCACCATTAGTTTGTAGGGCTGTTCTCCTATTTGGTAATAATGCAGGAAAAATACTACTACTGCAGAAGCCTAGGTTAATTTACATCAATAGCCTAGCAAAAAAAGGGAAGCAGGTATCTGAAAACCCGAGTTCTTTACATTGTGCTTCCAAGACAAGGACCATTATTGAAACTCTGAACAGAACTATAAGCACGTGCAACTTCCAGCCTGAGTAAACAAAGGCCTTCAGAGATGAGACAGCTACAGAGATTTGTACTTTCCTTCTCTTTCAGACCTTGACCTCTCAGTCATCTATGAATCTTTAGAATTTGACTGCAAATGTTCTTTTTATGCCATGGTGTTGCTAACTTTTAGTTACTCACAAAATAAATTTCAAAACTATCTTTCATTACAGCCCTACGCCATTTCTCTTGGTAGGTTACTGTCTCTGGATCTCTTCTCAGGAAGTAGTTACTTCCATGTAAACAGTAAGCTACAGAAAGCTATATCCCAGATATGGTAGCTTCCATACCCTAAGCAGTGGAAAGGAAGTAGTCAAGTGCCTTTAAGTTTGTTGAAAAATAAAATAAAATAAAAATAATTATTACTGTACCATTCCTAAGCACCTGTCATTTTTGCTTGTATCATTTTCAGATAATAAAAGTACGTTTGTAGCACAAACAGCTCAGAGGTATAACTCACACTTTCCCTTTTCAAGAATAGCAGACCTTAAAACCCAACAAACATATTAAGTTAAACTATCACTTTATAAAAATACCTGCATTACCTGTCACGCAAGTTAAATCTTCTGTCAGTTGAAATGAGATCATACAGCTGTTGGATATGGGCAAGGCCTGGTAAAAAGATCAGCACAGCACCCTCAATGTTCTTGAACTGGGGACTTCTGTCTGGAAAGTTACAGTACAGGCACACAGTTATAAACATGCATTTGCAAACATTTTCATTTGAGAACAGGAACGAATACTGTGATAAATGCTTTTTAGGATGTTTCACCAGGGCAAGTGTCACCAATTAGCTCCACCAAGATCGGCAGCAGCCTGGGCTGCATTGATGATGCACTGGTGGAGTGTGCAGACCTGAGCGATATAGGTCAGGTGAAGAGTAAAGTCAGGACCCTGAATTTTAGGAAAGCAAAA
>VZSZ01003312.1:71254-86447 GCA_013398815.1 Ibidorhyncha struthersii | reverse complement strand
GAGATGGCAGATCTTTAAGGATGTTTTCTGTAGAGTGCAAGACCTTGTGATCCCCAGGTGCCAGGAAAGGAGGGCAAAAGACTGGCACGGCTCAGTCGAGACCTGCTGGTCAAACTTAGAGCAAGAAAGAAATACACAGGTAGTGGAAGCAGGGACAAGTACCCTGGAAAGAGCATAGGGACGCCGCCCGGTTGTGCAGGGATGGGGTCTGGAAGGCACAGGCACAGCTAGAGCTGAACTTGAGATCGNTCAAAGAAAGCATACCTGCCCCGATGAGCAAGGCTGCCAAACTGGTGACAATGGACGAGGAGAAGGCAGAGGTACCCAACAACTTTTTTTGCCTCAGTCTTCACTGGCAATCTCTCTTCACACACCTCTCCAGTGGAGGGTCTGCAAGGCAGGGCCTGGGGGAGAAAAGTCCCTCCCACTGCAAGAGAAGATCAGGTTTGTGACCACCTGAGGAACCTGAACATACATGAGTCTATGGGACCTGACAATATGCATCTCAAAGTCCTGAGGGAATTGGCTGATGTAGTTACCAAGCCACTCTCCATGATATTTGAAAAGTCATGAGAGTCAGGCAAAGCCCCCAGTGACTGGAAAAAGGGAAACTTTGCACCCATTTTTAAAAAGGAGGACACTGGAAACTACTGACCTGTCAGCCTCCCCTCTGTGCCTGGGAAGATCATGCAACAGATCCTCCTAGAAGCTATGCTAAGGCACAGGGAGGACAGGGAGATGATTCAAGACAGCCACCACAGCCTCACCAAGGGCGAGTCTTGCCTGACAAACCTAATGGCCTTCTATGATGGAGTGACTACATCATGCACAAGGGAAGAGCTACAGATGTCATCAGTCTGGACTTCTGTAAGGTGTTTGACAGTCCCCCACAACATCCTTCTTTCCAAAAATGGAGAGATATGGATTTGATGGGTGGATTGTTCAATGGATAAGGAATTGGTTGGATGGTCCCATCCAGAGGGTAGTGGTCAGTGGCTCAGTGTCCAGGTGGAGATTGGTAACAAGTGGTATCCCTCAGGGGTCTGTATAAGGACCACTACCGTTTAGTATTTTCATCAATGACATAGTGGGATTGAGTGCACCCTTAGCAAGTTTGCAGATGATAGCAAGTTCAGTGGGGCAGTTGACACACCCGAGGAACGGGATGCCATCCAGAGGGACCTGGACAGGCTCGAGAAGTGGGCCTGTGTGAACCTCACGAGGTTCAACATGGCCAAGTGAAGCATCCTGGAAACCCCAGTATCAATGCAGGCTGGGGGATGAAGGGATTGAGAGCAGCCCTGAGGAGAAGGACTTGGGGATACCGATGTATGAAAAGCTGGATGTGAGACGATGATGCATACTCGCCACCCAGAAAGCCAACTGTATCCTGGGCTGCATCAGAAGCAGTATGGCCAGTAGGCTGAGAGAAGTGATTCTGCCCCTCTACTCCACTCTCGTGAGACCCCACCCTAGAATACTGTGTCCAGCTCTGGAGTCCTCAGTACAGCAAAGACACGGACTTGTTGAAGTGGGTCCAGAGGACAGCCACAAAGATGACCAGAGGGCTGAAGCACCTCTCCTATGAGGACAGGCTGAGAGAGTTGGGGTTATTCAGCCTGGAGAAGAGAAGGCTTCAGGGAGACCTCATAGCACCCTAAGTACTTAAGCAGGGTTTTTAAGAAAGATAGGGACAGACTTTTTAGCAGGGCCTGTAGCAATAGGACAAGGAGTAATGGTTTTAAACTAAAAGAGGGAAGATTCAGACTAGATCTAAGGAAGACATTTTTTACAATGAGGGTGGTGAAGCACTGGAACGGGTTGCCCAGAGACGTGGTAGATGCCCCATCCCTGGAAACATTCAAGGTCAGGTTGGACATGGCTCTGAGCAACCTGATGTAGTTGAAGATGTCCCTGATGATTGCAGGGGGGAGTTGGACTAGGTGACCTTTAAAGGTCCCTTCCGACCCAAACTATTCTTTGATTCTATGTAAGAAAGTGTTTCATCAGTAGAAAGCACTGGAAAATAAGTCCAAAAGACAGCCCTGATATATAAACTTCTTTAGAAGTAGACTGTACCTAAGTATGCAAGCAACTCCAGTATAAGTTCAAGGTTGATCTTGTAAGGGTTCATATAGAAGACAGCCTGCTGTGTACGGCTGCTATACTTCGCATAGTAAGGAGCCAAATCGATACCAGATCCAGACTGGATTGGGACACACTCCTAGAAAAGAAGAGCAGGAAAAAAAAAAATCATATTCTCAGTGGTTTAGAATTAGGTAACAGAGAAGAAGGTCAATTTGTCATTCGCTTAATTTAGGTTTCTTAAAACAGAGATTGAGATAAAAGACATTTAATTGACTAACCTCCCACCAAAATCAGCGTTGAGTTAGATTAAATCAGTCACTTACATAACCTGTGTATAAGTATCTACTACTGTTAAACAACATCCCAGATTAAAAAAAGTAAAAGTCAAAGTCTGTGCAAGCAGTACTATACAGTCTTTTTTACAGCTGAAAACAGTTCCCAGGTCCAATGGGATGCCAATCTGGCATCCAGCTGGTGTCAATTCAAAAAATGGGGTAACAGGGTGGCTACTCTTCTTTTAAAACTCCTGTTTTGGGGTATAAGAAACCAGTCTCCCCTTTCTCCCCTCCCTCACCTCATCCTTTTCAACTTTCATTGCAACCATTAGTTAAGACTGAATTAGGTGGTAATGCCTGCAGTGTTTTAGAGCAGGAGGAAAGGAGGATGAAGGGAGAGTTCGCAAAACATACAGACATTTAAGTTCTTTATAAACACCTTACAGATACATACTTAGCATAAGGCTTCTGTGTTAAGTGGCACTATTGTAAATTACTTCATTGGTAATCAATGCACTTATCCTATATGCATCATATATCCTTCTGCACTGAAGGCTCAACAGAAAAAAAAACCAAAGATGGAGGAGTGCTCAGGAGAGCACCTGGGCTTCAACTAGAGGATGCTCTTGTGATGTATGGGGTAACTAACACTCTAGGGAAGACAAAAAACCCACCTAGTACCTGACAGCATATTTTTCAACATATGCATCAGTGTTTGATCACATCAAGCTAAACAGTCCTGCAGAGATTTTGAGAGCACAAATAAGAGCAGACAGGGGTCTACTCAAAATACGTAGTCTAGATGAACAGCTTAAGTTGCCTAAAGTCAGATGGCATTCACATACTATTCCCTTCATGAATTTTGATCCGAAAGCACATACAGTTGTCACTACAGAGTACCTACAGGATTAACCTCAGCCTGTTAAACCAAAAAGCTCTACATAATAATCTCATGTAAGTTATCTCATTTGGCATGCCACGTAAGAGGATCTTGGGAGATTTTCAGCTAAGAAGGATATGGCTTTGCCTCTTCTGTTCTTAGGTTCACCACTTAAGAGAACTCTTTGGGAGAAAAAAACCCACTTGAATGCTTTCTCCTGCTGCTGTTTATAGGTCTAGAGCTGGGAATCTGTACAAGAGAACTGTATCAAATATAGCAAAATCAAGGCAGCTATAAAGGAGATGGAGAAACAAACACATGGATGCAGCGTTAATAAATATTTGGTTTCCACTGCAGGAGGGCCATTGTGTCTGTCTTTTACCAACTGAAAGAATATTTGATATTATGCAATCCAATCACATTTAAGAGGACTGCAAGTGATAAAATTAAGAAACCTCAACATTTCCAAGCCAAAACTAGGAAATGCCTATTTTACCTGATACTTTGTAGTGCCTCCTCCTTTGCCAGTAACGTTTATTGTTACTTCCTCCTCCTCCTCCAAGAACTTCTGACAATATTCCGAGTCTTTCTCCAGAACATAGCCAGTCGCTTCAATCACATCTTCAACATGGAAAATCTTTAGCAAAAATTCACAGAAGAAACACAGGGCATGATAAAAACTAATCAGCACCTTTTTTGTTTTTCAAAGCTCACACACAAAGCTGAACAGGGCATGCCCTTCTCTTTTAATGTTGTAAGAGATCTTGAAATTTCAACTTAAATTTTTCTATGCTTTTTGAAAAACTAAACTTAGAGCTGCTACTAGTTTGTTAATGGGCCTCTCCACATGACCACTGACATTACCTTTACCATAGCCTATACAACATGCCTAAGAAACATACATAAGAGTAATGATAATGTTGCGTGGGAGGTGGGGGGGAATTCTGTAATGCTTTCCCCTTCTACCTAGGCTGAATAGAGAAAAATCAAAGTGTCACTGATGGACTGATTTTAATCAATAATTAATCCATCAGAAAAAATATTATAACTCTGTACTTCAAAGCACTGAAGCTATTTTTTATTTTCAAAAAGGAAAAGGGTTACAAGTCCTTAAAACACACATTTAAGATAGGTATTTTTGGTAAGAAAAAAGTGATGTAGGTGTATTTCCTATAGACACTAACCAGGCAGACACTGTATACATACCTATGAAGTGTCTTGCACAATGAAATAAACATTCACCTACCTCAACAGGGTAACTCCTCCCAGAGATCCTTAAAATGGGACAGTATGAGAAATAGCTGGAAAACTTCTCACTGTCTACTGTAGCACTCATTAGAATCAAATGCAGGTCTGAACGTTTATGCAGTATCTCCTTCAGAATAACTAGCAAGAAATCAGACTGGACACTTCTTTCATGTACCTAGAATTAGAAAGACATATCTATAGTAAGGTTTTACTATAAGTCAAGGCCCAGAATAACTATAGTTTCTGCAGAATAGTAAGAGCTGATAACCTCGTCTACAATAACATGAGATATACTTGAAAGAAGACCATCTTCTTGAAGTTTCCGAAGCAGGACACCTGTTGTACAGTACAGCAGTCTTGTGGCTTCTCCTGTTCTTGACTCCATACGAATTTGATATCCACACAGGGAATTCTTTAAAAAAAAAAAAAGGTATAAAAAATATAGGATAATTTAAAATAGTATAGAAGCTAGAGATGTTCAAAATTAAGTGAAATTTAAGCCCAAACCACAACATATAGATTCAAACACTGAACAAATTGCTAATTAACTAGTACAGTGTTTCAGTCATTTATCGTTTTTTCCACACACATCCACTTTCCTTTGTTAAGAAAGGGAAAATACACTGAAATCTGTAACTAAGTTTCTCCAGAATAGCAAAGAGCTGGTAAACTCAAGTGTTCTTTTCAGGGTTCTTTGCAGTCCTCAAACAAAAATATTTTTGCATAAATATACTACTATAAAACATAAAGGACCTTGGTTTTCTTCAAGTAACAAAATAACTTATGTCGGAAGGGGCCTCTCTGAAAGCAGGGCCTCACTCAAGGCCAGATTGGATTGCTCAGAGCCTTATTCAGGGAAGTCTTCTTCACCCCTAATGATAGAGATGCAACAGACTCCAATGTTCGACCATTCCCCATTATGAAACATTCCTGCTCTTAATCACCCTCTAAAGATTTCAGAAATCATATGTGGATACCCAGAGGTTCACAGGTGACAATTTGGAAAGAAACAGCTGACATAGCAAGAAGCCCTTTTAAAGAGAATTATTTGGTTATGTAAGAAATAATGTTTTCACTTTGTACCAACAACCCAGCCCCCTGTATTTAATCAAGACTAGAAAAAGGAATTTGGACACATCTTACTTTTCCTCCTGGTCCTGATTCACAGCCTAGCTCTTCACAAACCCTGGTTGCCAGACTCACTGCTGAGATTCTTCGGGGTTGTGTGCAAACAATATTACATTTATTTGATCCTTCATCCAGCAGCAAGTCTTCTAACAAGAAATGGGGCACCTGGGTACTCTTCCCACTGCCTGTTTCACCAGCCACAACAACCACTCTATGTTTTTTAAGAGTTTCTACAATTGTGTATCTATGCTTAAACACAGGTAACTCCTGTCTCTCTTTCAGAAGCCTCTGGTATCTTGAGGAACTTTGCAGCTTTTTGAACAAAATCCTTGAAGGTTCCAGGTCATCTCTGTCTGAGGTCTCAAGGGAGAGACTGCTGAAATCCTCATCAGAAACTAAGTTTTCCCAGGAATCTTCAGGACCCTCAGATACACTTGGTTGGTTTTCGGATTGTAGCTGCTGTTGTTGTTTGAGTTTGTTTAATAATCTAGCAATAAAGTTATCACGAGGTTTGTTGGTTTCTATCTTGTTTTCTTCTTCCTTTTTCTTTTCAATATCCCTCCATTCTAGCCAGACATCTCGGTAGGTAGGAGGCAGCAACTGATGAACTGACTTCAGGTGGAAAAAGCAGAGAAAAATTACTTTACGTACTACTAAGCAGTGTCACTAACACTTTATGTGTAAATGAATTTGAGCGGCAAAAGATACGACAAAACATTAGATAGGGAGCTACTTCTAAATACAGAAACTATGAAAGCAGCAATATAAATGTAAACAATACCCTTTATTTTCAACTGGCTTGCATTCTTTACAACACCAAAAGAATAGTTTTACTATCAAAAAGTTTTCTCCTTGTATGCTACGACACATATGCACAATTATAGATAAAAGCAAATTAACATAAAATACAAGTAAAAGATTTAATGGGAAACACTTCGTTAAACTGTTTTTAGAATTTAACTACAGACACTATAACAAATAAGGGCAGAGGCAAAAAATAGTAATGTTGGTGAAAATCTTACTTGTCCTTTCGTTAAATGATAGAGTGCCAAAGTAGCAGCTAGGTGTTGTGCTTGCATACTATCTTCTGTTACAATTGTAGGACACATTGTCATTACATCATCTGACGATTTTGTAATCCTGACCCTTAAAGACAAATTCATACAGTCATTTCTCTTAATTTTTATTAACTATATAAACAGCACACCTGTTAACATTTTTGTTAAAAACACAGGAGTGAAATTCAAATAGAGAAACTAAGCTAAATAAACTTAATATTAATGCAGTAATATTTTGTAAAGAGAAATAGTCAACAAAGTCTGATTGAATAGCAGAAAGTTTTCAGCAGCAGATTCCAACAGTGAAATTGTGATTTTTTTTTTCTCTTAACAAATGCCTTAATTTTCTTCAAAGCAGAAGTATTTGTACACATACAGATCATCATTAAGGTTAGTTGCTTTGGAAGAAGGAGTAAGTATTTGTTTGTGTGCTTCTAAGTACTTAGCATACAGATGACAGTTAATGATCTACTGAAATGCAAACATCTGTTCAACAGTTATGCCAGCCAGATCAGCAGTCAAATTTCTCATATTCTTAGGGAGACAGTATATTAGTAGCTTTTAACTTGAGCAAGAAGACAGTTTCTTTTACTTGATTCCTTCAAGAAGCATTACTTATTTGTAATGCTGTGTCTACTTTATTTGTATGTGATAATATTCCATTTTACACCACCATATTATAGACTGGTTTTCTAAACTAAGTTTAAAAATCACTGATACTGCACTGTTTTGGTTACAAACTTATGGTAGTTTTCATACAAATTTCTAACTTCCACTTTATTTTAAACAGTCCCCAAAGGGGTTTTTGGTATTCCTATGCTTAAAACATATGATTTAATATATTACTTTGAATAAGAGTATCAGAAGTTAATTGTCCGAATTTCTCTCACGTGTTCGCTACAGAACCTTTCATTCAGCAGTACATAACTGAAAACAAATCCCTACTTCATGGGATCATTCACTAGAATCTTATTTTTGCGATAGTGTCCAGTCTAATCATTACTTTTGCAGAGCTATCCAGAGTGAAATACCTCCCTGGTGGCCTAAAAAAAAAAAAAGAGTTTGGGTAAAACAACCTGTATTCCTATAAATCTGGATCAACATAACAGGACAGAAGTAGCCAGCATTTTTATTTTTAAATGAACCAAAAGGAAAATGTAAAGTTTTAGGAAATACGTACCTACATTTCCAATATTTTCCAACTGGAACCTTTTCAAAAGCAGGATTTGGGCTCTTGGGAAAATTCTTCCTGCACCAGTCAATCAAAAATTGCTTCGGAGATTTACCGGTCCAGCTTCGAGCACTATAATCAAAATTTCTTATATCTAGAGGTTCTTTCTTTTTCACTACAAGAGCAGAAAGACATATTTTAAGTCTCAGTTTTGTGTTCCTTTCATAGCCAAGAACGTTTTTTCCTTTTTCCACATGTATTTTTACTAGAAAGCAGTCTGAAATGTATTGCAGAAATACTAGTACTAACACACGACAGGAATTCCTACTTTTCCCATAAAAGGATCTAGCAGGAAATGAATCACAATATTTTGTTTGCTATCTTTGACCACCCAATAATTTAAGAACTTTCACTAATGTTTGTTTTTTAGAAAATAAGTAACAGTTCGAAGGTTTAAAATGAAAATAGGTTAAAAAGATGACAGGGTGACAATGGAAACAGTAACTAGACCTACAATAAAAAACACCCAAAATTTTAGACATGATGTTATGGCAAAAATAGCTTTCAACATCATCTGCTAAAACAAATACAGATTCTTTAAAGTCAGCTTGTTCAGTGAGGTAGTCCATCTGCCTTTTCTAGAATTAGAGCTCGATGATTCAGGTCAGCAATGCAATGCAACCTAGAAAAACAAGAACTAATACTGGAAGTCTGTGGTGCGTTTCAAACCTGTACCAAACCATTTCCAACACACCTTTCTCTTCCTTTGCAGCACCCTCAGGTTTTTCAAGCAAGCTCAAATTCAAAGTGGTTTCTTGAGGCTGAGGTGAGGGAGTTTTTTTCTTTTCATTTTGTTGTTGGTTTGAAATCTTTATAGCTGGATTAAATACTGGATGTTCTTCAAGTACTGCCATTTCTGTCAGAGAGAATACAACTTACACCCATCAATTGCTGAGTACTTACTCTTTTAAAAAGAAATGATCAATTGTATTAATTTACACTAGGCACTCAAAAACAGTAGTAGTGAAATGTTACTGACTTTTTAGAATTTGACCCACATGGAAAGGATAGATTCAGGAAAGTGTGCAATTCACATCGTGGTGTAAAGGTTGATGAAATCAATTCAAACTAACTCAGAGACTTACTTGTCTAACAAATACACAGGCCACAAAATAAAACGGATAATTTGAATAGCTCTACCTTGCTGAATTCTTCTTATTTTCTCCTGTGCTACCTTCTGGCTTTGCTTATCTTTGTCTTGCTTGGAGAGGCTTGCTTGTTCTTTTGCTTCTGAAAGCTTGGCAGCCAGATGTATGTACCTCTCGTTCTATTTCAAACAGAATTATTAATTGTAAGTTGAATATCGTATGCTGGTCACTTTCAATGAACTTCATAACAAAAAAGCAGCGATGTTTTGTCCTTTATACCAAGCTTACACAAAGGAGGAACAAAGAGTTTTTACATAGCTAACAGTCAAAACTTCTCAGAATTTGATAGTCACGTTCCTAATCTCACTGAGGTTTGTTTCAAGAATTATTCCTTTCTAGCACAATGCATTCAGTATTTTGAGCCCAGTACAAAAAAGTAGGAAAGAAAAAACAACTTAGGAAAGGAGATGTTTCAACCTATTTCCCCTTCAGTAGCCTGCAAATGTAAAAATAGATAATGTAAAAAATGTATTAAATCCCCAATTTTTAACAAATAGATCCACCACTTGCAGATGTACCAGACATATCAGTTTTTTCAAAGACTTCTATGAAGTATTATCTCTTACTGGGTCAAATTTTTCTTCATCTGTCTCCTTCACAGACTCATTCTTCTCTTCATCACTCTGTTGCTCAGCATATCGCAAAATCCATTCCTTCATATTCACTTCTTTCTCTTTCCCCACATTCTTGCCCTAGGAAGGGCAACGGAAATTAAAAGTAATGGTAACAGTAAGTGAAAACATCAATGCTTTTCTCTGTTGGTATTTAGGAACTATTGCTTAAGATTACATATATAAACTAAGTTGTATGACATAAATAACAAAGCAAGGAGCAAGCTTCTCCAACCAGGGTAAATATTTCACAATATATTTACATAGATCTTAACACTTGGATGATTGTAACTGCTAGAAAAACACTTAAAAAACTAAAAAGCCCCCACTACTTTTGCAAGAAATCTTTTTGATTTTAGGTCTAGCCTTCAATAACCACAGGAACCAAACCACAGGCAAACTTAAACCCACATAAGTAGCTAAAGAGTGCCATCTGTAAACAAACAGAGAAAATTAAGGTATGCTTTACCAAAAAAAATGAACTATGAAGAGCCTTGTAGACCTCACACACAAAAAAAACCAACCCAAAACTTACCTTCAGATAACCATTCCATTGAAGTTAAAATAATGTGGGTGACAATTATTAAGCATACCATATTTTCAGAAGTCTTTCACATCAGTGTTGGAAGTCAATGCAAATTCTGTATTTTATAAAACTTCAACCTCTCTTTCCCCCCCAGTAAATACATTTCTCAGATTACCTTATTTTCATGTCCATTTTCTTTCTTTTTGTTATCTACTATGCAAGGTGGAGGTTCACGTTGTGACACTGCAGAACAAAATTTTGCTCTGGGTTTCTGTTGCTGTTCTTCAAACTGCTGGCTAAAACCTTCAGGCAAGGCATCTTCAAAATAAAAAATCCCATGTCACAGAATACATCAATAACAATTACTGAAAATCTTTTAAAATGTATTGGGAGCCAACCAGAAGAACATAAAACAAAAACAGCATGCCCGAAATAAAATCAGTTTTTAGAATTTAGATAAGCCAGTGTTTGTTTGTTGGACTTCCATAAAAGCCTAAGAGTAGGAACAAGAGGTCTAGAAGACTTTTAAACACTAGAAAAAAAATCCCAGAAGCAGACAGCAGTGCATCTAGGAAAGGAACACAGTCATGACTTCCAGTCTTAGTGAAACAATGTATTTAATTACTACTATCAAAAATTCCCATGTCTCCTGGTTTGAGCAACACAGGACTAATTTCTCTTGTAGTGCTTGGCAAAAATGCACTGTCAGAAGACTCTAGTGTCTGAATTTGTGAAAATATTTAGTTTGTAGCCAGCTATGGCCTGTGGGTTTCAAGGTCTGTGTTTTCGAGCTTGCCAGGTGCAGTGATGAGCCGGATCAAGACCTGAGCACTTGACCCAAGCTGGCCAACAGGATTATTTCATACCATGAACATCACTTTCACTATAAATCAGAAAGTTTGCTGAGGAATTCTCTCTCTTCTGTGATGGCTGCCATCCTGAGAACTCCTTGCCCCGGTGCCAGACCCCTGAGTCCTTCCCTTTCTCCCGAGGCCGTCGCACTCACAGTGTCTGGCATTTACTGACCAATGCTGGAAGTGCACAGCTTCTGACTGATAGAATTAGCTGAGTATAATCTTTGCATGTTCTGTAATGGTATCAGGATCAATACTGATTCTTTAGAGTTAATGTTAATTATTGAATCTTACTCTATTAAATCTGTTTATACTTCAGCTTCTGTGTTTCCTTGTTTTTTCCCTGATTCCCTTTCCCAGGTTGGGAGATAGAACCCAAGCATCGGCTGACAGAATGATTGTCTAAATGACAACAAGTTGTTATAGATTTCTCAAACCATAACACCATGCCAGAGCAGGTCCTATTACTCTTCTGTTAAAAACTGTAGTCAATTCTCTCTGTCACCATACTCACCATCAGGAAGGTTTAAACAAAGCCAATCAAGTGCAGAGTGAAGATCACCGCCATGTAACAGTGTATTTTTCATTGCTTCTTCAATGTGCTCAGTCTTAAAAGAGAATCTTTGTAAAGCCATGTACACATCCTATAAACAAAGACAGTCGGAAAATATTAGGATTTAACCTAGCAATCTAATACCAGCTTGTAAACTCTTATTTCCCACATATTGGATAACTGGCATTAAATGGAGGTAAACAGTATAAATTAATATACTAGAAGGCTGAGTAAAAAAATTATGTTTTGCATACAGTGCTTACAATATTTTTTATTGTAAATATGTATGCATATGTATAAGTAAATTTACATTCCAGCCTCTGTATAAAATGTATTTTCTAGTTAGAAAGATAAATCTACAATTTTCCAGCTATATGGAACAAAAAAATGTAGGAAACATGAAACGTTCAGATTAAGTTCTATTCCTCTATCCTGTCTGAAGACTCTGATTTTAGTTACTGAATGCATAAAGATGCATATTTGCTGATTCCACTGACTAATCATTAATGTAACTACTGGAAAGCATGCTACCCTGGCTTGTACTGCCTGCGGAAGTGTAGAATGACACATGATACAAATGACAAAAAAGAAACTCTTTATAAACGCTCCTTGCAGAATACCACTTTAAACTCTACCTGTAGTTTCTTAGCAGTAAGTCTTCTGGAAATCATTCCTTTGTCATCATTTTGTTTTTTATGGTCATTGATTACATCAATAATCCTTTTCTCCAAATTACCATTTATCATCACCTGCACAGAGCAAATTAGTTGATACAAAGCAAAACATTACAAGTTTTTATGACGCACCAATGCTTTTCATGGCTAAAGAAATAAGAATGCAGAAGTCTCTCTGCCATTCAAATCCCAACTTTTCTAGCTTTCCATAAGTGCAGTAAACATTTCTTACTAAAGGGACACTTTTTTCTTTTTACTTTTGCAAGCTATATGCTTTTACATGAAATAGAAGAGTTCATTCCTTATTACAGAGAAGGCCCATTTACATCTTCAAGGAAATTTAGTATGTCAGACGGAAATACTGTAAGGAAATAAAAAAAAAATTCTACCCAAAGGAACAAGGCCTTTCTTCTCTGCTTACAAGAATGGTATAAAATAATTTGATCATCAAAATGCAATCTGTGCCACTCTTCTTCCTATCTGGCTTAAAAAAATAATTTTAGTAAAATAATAATTTTAGTATTTTTAACACATCTAAAGCACAAACCAAGCTTTGGTTGCAACTGAGCTGGTTGTACAAAATCTGTATTCTCCCTCTAACAGGAAGAATACATATGCACAGCAGAATCCCAAACAAAACTAAATAGTCCTGCATGCAATGTATCATTTGTTACTTAAAAAATATAGACATCCTCCTGCCCTGTTAGTTTACCCCTATTTTTAAAGCACACTCAAAATCCCAAACTTATTAAGCCTAAACCAGTCAATGTTTAATACGTGAGTATAGTTTACCTCTGTAACATAATACTGAAGAGTGTAACATAAAGAAGATACTCGCCTTAAGAACAGATTTATCTAGATTTGCAGCAGCAATGGAATCTGTTGTTGAACTAAAACTGTACGTTTTTGGACCTGTAAATTGCAAATAACCATCAATTACATAAGCAGAACACAGAGAATGTTGCTTACACTAGCTAAAGCAGACCAAATATAACAGGTTAGTGCAAGCAAATATTACACTAATTTGCCAGAAACATACAGGTACCTAACAACAATAACAGTACAAAAAGGCCCTTGAACAAGGAATAGTGAAGAAGGGTCTGACTCTTAGTAGACAAAATATAAAATCCCAAACGCACAGTGAGAGGAAATGGGATCGACTGTTTACTCTCTCTCAACACTGGAACAAGGAGTGCCAAATAAGGAAGATAATGGCAGGTTCAAACCAAGCAAGATTGTTGAAGGTTTTTTTATTACAAGTGCATAGCTATGTAAGAGAACTCTTTGTCACTAAAGCTGTGGATTTTGGACGTTTATCAAAGCCATTGGACTTCCACAACCAAGGGCAGACAGAATAGCTTTGTGATAAAGAAATGAAATCATTTGGGAAGGCATTGAAAAAACATTGCATCTGCCTTAGGAAAGCCCTAAGCCACAACTGCAGAGGACGTAACACAAGCCTACTGCAGTATCACTGCATGTCCAACCTATTCTTACCTAGGTACCTGCTTTTGCCCCTATCTAGGAGAGGGCACTGGGTTACAGAAGCTTCTGGTCTGACCTGCTACGGTCATTCTTAGATACTTTTCATTTTGCAGCTGTTAGAAAAATACTAAAGCTATTTATTGTCATTAGAATGGCAACACACAGCTTGCTGTTGGATTCTATTTTTTTCAGAACATACATACTGTTTCTGGTACCGCACAGGTATAAACGAACTGAGCAACTTCACAGCTTTCACCACCCTGTGAGACTGTGCACCACCCCAGAAGGAACAGCGTTGTGCTCCAGGATGCAGCTACTTCTCAGCTCCTCAGCCTGCCAGCAGGCAGGCTGGACAGCTTGTCTGTGCTGGGCTGCCGGCAGAGAGGTTCTAGGAGAGCCCATTTTAAGATCAGGACTGGGTGTAGGTAACTGCATTTCAGAAAAAAACACCCACCCACATCACCTCTGGTCAGGAGCTACAAAGAGCACTTAGCCCTCACAAGCCACTGGTACACTGTGCTACTAGTACTCTATGCAACCACACAGTATTTAGACTATACTAACTTCCTTTTTCACTTACACTGACTTATTTTTCACCACAGTGGACAACCTGGGAGAGAGGCAGGATAGTTTCTGAAGAGGACTGAGCACCATGGTGTTGGAGGAGCAGGAGACACAAGAAATATGTTTGCAGAACCCAAATTTGTAAAAGCAGAGGACATTAACAGGTTCAGGAAGTTCAAGTTAATGGATTGCAAGACTTTGTGTTAACAAGTTGGAATCTCAAATGGCTTGGCCACTGCACAATTTGCTTATAGTCTGCAACATCTGGCAAAGCTGGTTTACTGAAAACCAACAACTCACGGTGCTGCAGAATACTAGTTTTTCAGGATGCACCCACAGCAGTCATCCCTCAGCTCACCCAACACCGCTGAAGTACCTCCAGTCCTGAAACTGCTCTGCATTTTCTCCATGACACAAAAAAAGAATATCCCAAATCCACATTACATTGGTTTTGAGTAGATACAGAAAGAGCACCTGCAAGAGAAGCTCATTACTGGGGAAGTGCCACATCAACACTTGCTCCGCAAGAACTATCAATAACTTAGTGACAGACTTTCCATAACTAACTCATCAGTGTCAACAAGCCTCATCTGTTCAGGGACACCCCAAGAAGCGAGACAGGCTAAAGCCAGGCCTGACCAGCCCCGTGTCTGAGAAATCCCTCCGTGCTTCACCCGAGGCCCAATAACGCCAAGCCTTGTGCCAGGCCTTCTCCTGTAACGCCCACGTCCCAAGGCAGATGCAGGCCGCGCCCTCAGGGGCCTCCCTGCGCTCCCGACCAGCCGGGGCGCCCCTCAGCCACCTGGACCCTGCACCTCTCCTCCCCACGGCGGGCCCGCCCCCAGGGGAGGTCGCCCCAGGCCGCCGGAC